>MIQA02017075.1:0-61848 GCA_001887855.2 Sclerospora graminicola
GCTAGAATAAATAAGAGCGGTGCTAACGGACAACCCTGTCTGATTCCGGATACTATTTGTAGGGGCTCCGACAGCTCGCCATTCACTAGAAACCGGGCGTTCGTTCCATTGTGGAGGGCCCACATTAAATCGACAAATCTTTGCGAGAACCCAAACTAAGTAAGCGTTGCCATCAGAAAATGTCGATCCACGGTATCGTAAGCCTTGGCGAAGTCAATGAACATAATTCCTCCACTATCTTCTTCAGTCTTCCCAGTTGCATGTTCATATTGTTTCAATATTGCCATCATAATTACCACTGCCCTATCCATGCGCCGTCCGTGAACGAAACCCTGCTGGGAATCTCCAATCAGCCGTCCTAAGAAACTCTGCAGACGTCGTGCTAAAATTTTGGCAAAAATTTTATAACTTGTCTGTAAAAGCGAAATTGGTCTGTAGTCCATAGCATTTGATGATTTCCCTTTCTTCTTGAGCGGTATAATAACTGCTTCGAGAAAAGACTCTGGGGGATTTGCTCCATTCAGGATATCGTTATACACCATTTCCAAGTCCGGGGTCAGATCTTCTTCGAAATCTTTGTAAAAATCGTTATTCAATCCATCCGGTCCAGCTGCCTTACGTCTTTCTAATGCCTTGTTCGCTGCATGTATATCTTCTGCTGATATCGGTGCTAGCAGCCGGTCGTTTTCCAAATTTGTTACCTGCCTAGTCGTCCAATCGTTTACGAAAAAGTCTAGGTGCTTGGCCATCTTACTCCACTATGAGTTCTCCCAAGTACAGCTTTCCAGGTCCAGGCAAACTTATCTGGAATACTCTGAGACTTGCTCTGATCAAAGGCGGGGTCTGCGATAGTGATGTTACGCACCCGTTGGTCCCGCTCCCATGTTGCTGTCCGGCGGAAAAGCCAGCGAATTGATTCGTTAGATCGTTGAAAACGCTTACCTAATCGTACCTGATTCATGCGGATAACTTCATGCTCCGTGATCCTCAGCACTTGCTCTCGCGTCGTGACCATACCATATAGAGCCAGTTGCAGATCCCTCGCTTTCCGCTTTCTTCTCTGAGCTTCACGCCTCCGAAGCTGTACTATTGACTGCGTCCAGATAAACCGTAATCGTTCCCATTTGGCTGCTCCTGTTTGTAATATCCCTGTCTTCTAGTTCATAAGTGTACGGATCTCCTCCACCGCACGCTTACGTCCAATTCCAGTGATTGGGTACTGCAACCGAAAGTTTTTGTTCTTGTTACGTTGCTCCTTATCGGTCCGTCTACGCATGTGTATCTCTACTTTCTCGTGATCAGACGGTACCCCAGGAGTGCTAGTGATCACCTGTTGCACCCATGCTGAGCACCTTTCGGGAATGTAGAATCTGTCTAAGCGACTTGCGGAGTTTCCTCTCCAGAACGTGAAATCCACAAATTCCGCCATATCATCCACTGTCCAGGCCGAAAATTGTACCAGTGCAGCGTCGTGTAAATGACTCTGTTTCAACATGATGGTTAAGTCTCGACATTCCGCTACCCTACCCCTACAACTCCCGAGTCTGTCCAAAATAGGTGTCTCCACACAGTTGAAGTCCCCTCCCACCATCAAGAAATTTTCGTTAGCAAAATTCCAGACTGCCAGACTTCGGTAAAATATTGCACGGTTCCCTTCTGTGTCCGAGGGTGCATAAAGATTGACTAGTTTCCAGCGTCCCCATTGTAGAGCTATAATTCGCGATGTCCATCTACCCTGTTGCCATGGTTGAAATTGCGTAGCTAGGTAAGGAAACAATAAGATACCTACCCCTCCAGCTTTCGTCTGTGCCACACTCCAATAAGCCAGGGTTTGCCCTTGCCCATCTGCTCGCCACATACGTTGCCACTGTTCTGTCAATTCACTTGCTTCTTTCTGACTGGTAACATGCGTTTCTTGAACAAAAATACACGCTGGCCGGTACCGGACAGGTATATTTCTCCAAGACTGCAACCACTGGTTTCTTGACTCCACCGAAAATCCTCTTACATTCTGGGTGATCACCCTGAAGTCCTCGTCAGAATTTCCCTTGTGCCCTTCAACTTCTGAACTCGCTTGGTCGCCTAGTCTTGTCACTGTCTGCTTACTATATTCGTCCATTCTATCTAGAATGGCTGATACAGACTGTAAATGCGATAGGTCCCGTGGCACGCCCTTAGTAACGCAACGGGGACTCTTCCCTCGGATTCGTCCCCCGTCCTGTTCCTTCCATATCTACCGTTTCCACTTCTCCTACATTCGAAGACATGTTGGTTAGTGATACTTGCATATATGTCGTAAAGTCTTTTTACACAGTAGGATCATCTTTATCTAATCGGTGCGCTAGTTCTGCGAACGATCCGATTTTCATCCTGGCTGACTGGAACCTTCTGATCTTGATCCATATTGGGTCTGAGGGTAAAGCCGTTTCGCCCAGAATCGCCGCTATGTGGTGACCATACACGTTCGCACATAACGCCGTAACTGCAAAGTTGTAATGTCTTTGCGGAGCACATAGCTTCCACAGAGCATTCTGACCATACCCATACTCCTTTAGTTCCTTCCAATGTTGTCTGCTCGCCCTCATCGCCGCTCTCTGGTAGTCTCCTTCCAGCATATGCACTCGAGTAGCCCAGTCCTGTAATAACTTCAAGCATTGAGGGTTAGAGTTAGCGTCCGCCTTCGTACTGATCATTATCATTGCGTCCCAGTACTGTTGTCTCCAGTCCTTGACTAACTCACAAATCACGTCTCTGCTCAGACGTGTTATGATGAGATGCAGATGACTGAAACACTCCAATAATTGAAGTAAAGCGAACTTGTCCTTCCTAGCCCCCTCATCCATTCATTATGTGAGGAGTCGAAGGTTGGGAAAGGCGTGTTCAATTGATGCTGCCACGCCGTCTTCACGGAATCCCAGACTTGTTGAGATGTAATGTCAGGCTCATCTGGAGGTTCTAATGTCGTGGCTACCCCCTGTAATGAGTCGAACAATTCTCTTTGTACTGGCTCCGCTTCTTGAAGTTTGTCTACCTCTGACTGGGTATACATCCGCTCCACTGCTCTTTTCTTCCTGCTGCGCCCTTGCTCCGCGTCTTCTATTCCTGGCAGACCCCGTTCAGACCCCTGTTCCAGCAATAAAGTCCCATTTGAGAAATTATGCCACTCTAAAAGCGTGCTCTCATCCACTCCCAGCGTTTCAACTACGAAGCGCCGTACTGCTGCATCCCGGAGATTTGAGGATAGTAATTCCGCTTACTTCGGTCCCGGTAGGCCCGTCACTGTATCCGTTAAAAACCTAAGTAAATCCTGTCGACTTGTGTTCTTTTCTTGTAAGAGGAAATCAATCTGGGCCTGGAATATGCGTGTGGCCGCTTCACTCATATTCTCGCTCAACCCCTGAGCAACTGTTACCATCTGCTGATCAGCTTCATGCCCCTTGTTCTGGTACCTCGCTGTCTTCACTCGCCCTTCTCGTGTCCTAATATTTCCTTGTTGTCCCGTTAACGCCTCCGGCTCGCTCATTTCAACGTCCTGCTCTTCCGTATTCCCCGGGGCTACCTCCTCCGTAGTACGCCACCCATGCACGTATGCCGTGTAATGAGCATTCTCGAAATGAAGAATGAGCGGAAATTTACCTTCAACATTCCTCCACTCTGCTTGCATGTGTGTCACCTCTTGCACGCAGTGTTCCAACGTCAAAGAAATTCTCCACATGTTGCGAATTTTTTTCGCTGGGCTATCCGTGTCTCAGGCGCGTAGTGGATTACACCTAATGTTCCACTCGTTGGGTCCACGCTGATCACATAAATGTGTCTTTGTAGCATCGTACCAAAACATAATAAGGTGTCATTACTGCCCCACGATTTATAACTTACCGTTTCTGTTAATGCCGACGGACTATTGCCATACTCGTGCAAGTATTCCTTAAACGCGACTTCTGATTGTTTTGCCGATATTTTATCATATCCTCTGCCTAAGCTGCGCAAAGATTGTTTACGCACTCCCGCTGGAAATTTAGCAGAAAAATCCATCAACCCTCGCGCTACGCACCCAGACTTTAGTGTTGCCGTTGCCCGTTCGAGTATCTGAGGGTTATCCTCTAACGATGTGTTGTACAGTGCCTGGACAATACTGTACGCTTGACAGTTTCCAGTTGAAGGCGTCTGTACTTGTTGAAGTCCCATAGCTAGTATTGCCTCCTTAAGTTGATTCTTTCTCCCGCTAGTCGACTCAGCATCTTCCCAATGAAATGGTTGGAGAGGGCCTTCAATGTTGGTGACTTCTTCATTGATGCTTTTTATTTCTTGGATTGCTTAACCTTCCAAAACCAATAAATCAGTGTTGGATTTTTGTCTCTCCTGAGTGTCTTTTTTTGTTTCCCCTGGTTGAACTTGTATTTTTTTTACCGGTAATTCTCCCATCACCTTGGGTTCAGGTTCGGGTTGGTTGTTTGTTTCCAATGATTTTTCCTTTTCCTGTGTAGTCCCTTTAATTTAGGGATTTGACCCTCCAGTGCTCCTGGTTGTGTCGTCCGGTTGTACTTTAGTGCCTATAGTAGGACCCTGTTGCTCTTGACTAGGCCGTTTACCTTTTCGGACCACTGTCATCCATTCATCTTTTTGCGTGCTAGCCTGCTCACTGTTCCCTTCCACCGCCTCTTCGGAGCCCGTGGTGGTGTCATTGTTTCCGTTTACCCGGCTGTTATTGGACTCCTCCTGTGATTGCATCACTTCTGTTGCCGTCTTACTTGATTCCACGTTTTCACCCCGTGCCTGTTTCCGTCGCACGTCCTGTGCTTCGTCATGTTTTGTGCAGTTTTCCCGCACTTCCTTAATTAGAGCCTCCATGCTTTCGAAGATTGGTGACTCAATTTGGTCTACATCTTCCACCGACACCGAAATACAATTATCTGTGAGTAATTTCTTTTGGGTTACGGTGCAACCTCGTGCTTGGTGTCCAGCTTCCCCACATCGAATGCAGTGTATCTTTCCCCGTGTTCCTGGATGTTCCAAGGTTAACACTGTCTCACACCAAATAAGCCTCCAGATGTGACGTAATTTCTTTGGACAACCACTGGCATCCACTACAATTTCCCAATCCAATGAAGTAGCTGAGAGAGGTCCCCCCAAATCCAGCTCTTCGAATCTAAAATCCACTTCGATTATCGATTGAAGAAATCCATGTAATTTTATAATGTCTATGTTCCTGGTGACATTACGTAAAATTATCACGTAGTCAGGTTGGAACCCCAACCCGGCTCTCGTCCCTGCAGAAGGCCTTTCAAAGCACGAAAAGCCTTCACGAGAGTATCTCGACATCGGCGACTGCGAGAGGAATGGACAATGGCCAACTATGGGAAGTGTTGGCCAAGGTCAAGGCGATCACTTATAACCCATCTGATCACTGCCTCTATCTATATTTTCTAACTAGGGAAATAGCAAAGAGGTATGTTAATGTGTCAGTGCCATATCATAAGCAGGTACACAGTCTCAAGAACGTACATAGAAAGGAGAAACCCGATGAGCCGGTATGGTCCTTCACCTATATTAGTCTGTGCCAGATTAATTCCGAGCACAGACTATTTCTTACACACAGACTACTGGTAGTACCGTAATTAGTCTGTGTGCAAAATGAAGATACTCTTGCTGAAGTAGAGATATCGTAAGAAAGATTGATACAGGTCAAGAAAAATTAACCATTATATTTTTGAACACTTTTTCAACTATAAATCTGTGATAATTCTGGTAATAAAATCGTACCAATATAGATTTAGGCAGGCTTTAGAGCTGTGACTAGCCAAAAAAAGGTCCGTATCTGAAATTTTAGATCACCCGGACGCAATTGTTTAAACTATAGGTAGAGCACGACTAGTTCATCCGACTTCAAAGTTTTATTCTCAAGATGGAAAAGCCTAGACTGCTTATGCATGTTGGTGGCCTCGGTTAGCTGGATTGCTTGGATACCATACCTATCGTGAAGCAAATAAGGAGCATATAATAAATCGTTTTTCTAATTATTTTTTTCTTGCTTATAGAATAGAACAACACCTAAGATCAATTTTTTAACTAAAACTTGTCCCAAATGCACTTCTAATAAATTGTTAACCCAATAGAAACTGTCTTGCTGCATTCTTGCTTTATAATTGACGAGAATACTTCGAAGTATGATAATTTTGCTATACAAATTGATTTACCTGATGTTAGTCAATGCAGAGAAAATGTTGTTAGTTTGAGACCGTTGCACTTCCTTTTGCAATAAAATCTGACGTGCGCACAACAGGATAAATCGCCACTTACAGAAACGCCATTATATGTATCTTTTCCATCGACTGTATCATGAATTCAGGAGCAAGAAGTTTATTAAACGTCTAGTAATGGTGGAAAACTCCTCTACCGGATACTGTCTCAGTATCTTAATTTCCATATTTACTGTTACTATGGCGTATTCGATTATTTAGGGAGTCGTGTGTGACACAACGGGTTTTACGGTACGATGTACCCATGTTATGGTACAGGGTGTGTGTGTGACACTACAGTACCAACTTATAGATTAGTCTGGCACAGACAGTTCCGAATTTGTCAGATAGACCAAGCTTGCTAATCGAGGCAAGGTTCAGAACTAACAAGAAAACCTAAGCAACTCAATACGAGAAATGATAGTATCGGGTAAGAACCCGAACGAAGTGCGGAAGCCGCCGGACAAAACTAATGAGAAGGAGGCAGAAGTTCATCCGGAACTGGGGGAACCGAAAGAAGACGAGATGGAAACTACCGGAGACGAAACGGAGCCTATCCAAGAGGTCGATGAAGTGGTTATGGAGTCGCAGGAGTCGGTGGTAGATGACAATATGGAGAGTTCTATGATGGAGGCTGACAGAACGGGAGAAAGCGGAACGTTAACGGAAAGCAGTCAGATACAGAAGGAGGAAGTCAGTACAGCGGAAGAGGAAAGATATGAGGTCCAAGAAGGCGTCGAAAAGGTAGTTCAAGAAGGAGAGGAACAAGAAGACCCGGTAACACCAAGAGTGGAACCAAATCAGAATGATTCGGGAACAGAGGTGGTAGTGGAAAAAAAGGGCCAAAAGAACACTCCGGATGATTTGGCGCAGGTGCTGACCCGAGCACTAACGGACGCGGATCAGGTCAGACCACGCCTCCAGACTTGGCTAGACGTAGTTCAACAATTGTTTAAACTCCTTTTTCCCAAATTTAAAGAGGACCCATAGAAAACAGTCGAGGAAAGGAAGCGCCTGACAGCGGCACAAGGGGAAAGAAACACCGAATCGAAAATGGATAGAACTTAAACAGGGGAGCTCGAGCGACTCCTTGACCTTTTCGAATTAGTGGTTATCAAGCACTCACTGGACTGGAAGGTCTGGAAAAGCAAGACAGCGGCAGCATGTTCAATGGCAATGAAAAGCAAACAACCACTGGAACATGTCTTAGCAAGGATGGTAGGAAGCTGTCAAGTTGAAGTGGCAGTTCAAGGAGAAGGGGTTTTAAAA
Source organism: Sclerospora graminicola (assembly GCA_001887855.2). Classification (NCBI taxonomy): domain Eukaryota; phylum Oomycota; class Peronosporomycetes; order Peronosporales; family Peronosporaceae; genus Sclerospora; species Sclerospora graminicola. The sequence goes on from MIQA02017075.1 coordinate 7,506, forward strand.
GGATGGCTGAACAAGGTAACAGGTAATGCGCCGGTCGTGCAATCGTGCGTAAATGGTGTGGGGGATTACCTATTCAATCCGGCGATTTACTCAACTGAGAGAGCAGCAGCTTTGCGAAAAGTGTGTGGGAGGGAATGGACGGGCAAGGACAAGAGAACATTTCGAGATGGAACTCCAGAAGAGTGGATCATCGTCCAAGGATTAGCGGAGGGGACTATTTTAGCAAGAATACTCCCACAATTTTTAAGACAAATAATGACGTCAAAGGATCGATTAAGATTAGTGCTAACTATAAGAGTAAGAGTTGAAGGCTGTCTGGTGATGGACCTACGCGGAGAACAGGCAATCAAAACAGCGTTTCAAAGTACTAAGAGTATACAAGAAAGTATCTCAACAGCAGCGACAGCACGAGGAATGGTGAATGGAAAATTGTGGGAAATGTTGTCCAAAGTAAAATCCATCAGCTACAACCAGTCGGAGCACACGCTGCATATATATTTTTTAACACGTGAAATAGCGAAAAGGTATGCGGGGGTCACAGTCCCATACCATAAGCAAGTGCACGGAGTTCGTAATCTGCATGAGAAAGAGCCGGAAGAGGAGAAAGTCTGGAACAGGAAAATTGCAGGAAATGGAACCGGAATGGGGTTCCACCCGGAATATGTAATAATCATGCGGAACGTCACGCGCAATGTGGATATCATGAAACTGCATAGTTATTTACAGGAGATAATCCAGGCAGAATTCAGGTTCGAAGAATTGGACAAAGGAAGCCCACTATCTGCCACGTCACTGGACTGGGAGATAGTGGTGGATGCGAGTGGATGCCCAGCGAAACTAAGGGGCATTGAAAGAGTATTGTGGTGCGGAACGTTGTTCCTACTTGAACACCCGACCACCAGAGGAAGAATCCACTGCATGCGTTGTGGTGGAGCAGGTCACCAACGGCGTGGATGCAAGTTATCTGACGAACAATTAAAAGAAAACAATTGCTTAGTAGTGTCAGTGGAGGAAGTGGAAATTATTGACTCACCAGAGCCGATATTTGCCAGCATGGAAGCTCTACGAGAGGAGGTCCGACAGAATTGTCGGCAACAGGATGAGCGTCAGGAGAAGCGACGAAGTAAGGATAAGGCACCGACAGCGAGCCAGCGGGAGCCGGAGGCAACCGAGACCACTGAGAAGGCTTCAGAAGAAGCTGACGACAGGGCCCAGGACACAGCAGAAGAGGCTGACGAGAAATCTGAAATGAAGCCTCAAAATGGAAATGATCAATGGATCACAGTGAAGCGAAAATCACGAGGCCATGAGAAATCAGACAAGGGTAACTCAATTGATGGAGCTAAGGAGGACCCGGGTAGGGACGAACCGGTTACTGAACCGGTGAACGAAAGAATTGGTACTGGGCAAGACAATAAATCAAGGCCCAAAAAGAAACCAAATATCACCAAAACCCAACCCGGGTCGGGTTTGGTGACCCGTCAGGTCAAATCGGACACACCCAGCACGACCATATCAGAAGGGACAGTGAGACTTAGCTCAGCAGCGGACCTACTGACTATTGAGAATGCAGCTAATGATGTCCTATCGAACTTAGGTGAGCAAGTGGAAGACAAGGAAGGACCTATCCAGAACTTTGTATGGGAGGAGTTGGAAGCTAAGCCACCTAAAGGATATACACTTCGAGAAGCTCTGGTAGCCATGGGGCTACAAAAGGTGCAAACACCACCAACAGGTAACTGTCAGGCCTACAGTATAGTTCAAGCATATTTTGATTCATCCCTGCGAGCACACCCCGAAATTTTGGAGGAAGCGACGAAGAATCTAAAAAAAGGCTGTGTGGCACGTGGAATGATGGACTTCCAACTCAAGTACCCACCAGGCATTCGAAAACAAACACTGAGGAGTCTGGGCCGTGGCTATGATAGAATGACAGGGCGGCAGTCGGAGACGGAGTTCAGAAGGTATCTCGAAGACTACGGAAGTAGCCCATCCACGTTGGACACGACGGTAAGCTGTAAAATGTGGGGCAGTAACGACACTTTGGGGTGTATCGGAACAATGCTTCAGAGACACATCTTTGTTCTAAATGAAGATGGCAGGGGAAGATCACAGGGAGCAATTCATTACGCGCCAGAAACTAGGATGGCCCAGCGCAAGAAGTATGCCACGTGTGGCGAATATCCCATGACCATGGAGCAGTGCGTAAAAAAAGTAAAAGCATTGAAACAAATGGCTATACGGGGAAAAGGTAAAATGCCATTAGTCATACATTTCAAAGCAGCGCATTATTACGCGTATACGCATGGGTGGAGGTCCAAAACAGGTGTAACACACATGGAACAGTCGGCAGGGCGAGATGGGGATGCGAATATGGCAGATCCGACTGAAAGACAGCTGGTTCAGCGGGAGGAGGAAACGCAGGGAGACGAAACGTCGCAAGCTCCACAATTCCTTCATTCGCAAATCGAACAGCTCCTGTCGGAAGGGCAGTCAGGTACAGAAGCTGTATTGCATTTCCTAATCGATACCGTTACATACCTGCCCGTAGGTAATCAAGAGGAGCTTTTACAGGTAAATTTGAGAGATCCGCGGATAAGGCAGTTCTTCGCAGAAACCTATGAAGTCAGAGAAGAGGTGTTAGCACAGTGGCATCAACTGACTCAGGAGGCATACAAAATGACGAACTTCCCACTACGAGGCATCTTGGACGGATGTTCAGGTAAACAGGATGAAGTGATGCAACTGGAGGCAGCTGAAACCAGTCCAGAGTCACCCATTCCGGATGCAGAAGCGACTCGTTTACGAAAAAAACGAGCGGTAGCAGAAACCTATAGTCATGAACAAGAATCAGCACAGACACAAGCGGAACCAGTGAAGAGAGAGCTGTTTGAGGAGTTCAATGCGACAATGACGGAGACAGAGGAGCGAGGGGAAGAGGAACCAGAATGGGCACGAGTCTGGAGTACAATGGAAGTGGTTTGGAATCATCACCAAGGGACTGCATTTCCTCATGTGGCAGCAGGAGAGAAGGTTTGGAGACTGGCAGCGGCGAAAGAAGGAGTAGCGATCATTCAATTATTGGAATGTTTCAGCCATCCACACAGAATCATCGAAGGTTTGAGCACGGAAGTCTTACACATACTGACGCGTCATTGGTGGACAGAATGCTGGGAGATCCTATGCGCAAACCGACAGGGTCACGAGTATTCACAGGAGTTCACCGCAAGGGTGACGGACTGGTACAACAGAGTTAAGGCAGTAACGAATATGCAGCAAAAAGAAGCGATCAGACACAGCAGTGACGATTGGAACTTTATCCGAGACAACAAATATGCAGGTAAGTATATGTGGAATCTGTGTGCACCACATAACAAAAAGATCTTCGCATACATGGCAATGTGTGCCAATACATATCACACCCAACTAGCGGCGACTTTAGGGGAAGAGGCAATGCCAAAAGAAGCGATCACTTTGAAGCTGGACAGACTGGAACGGGCACAGAGGGCTATTCCACGAATGACGGCACTTACGAAGAGATTAGCGGAAGAAGACGCGTTGGTATGGAGGGACATCGCAGCATTCTTCGCATCGACACTAACATCTGTGGAACAGCCAATTGAAAAACCATCACAGGAGGAGGCCGCCCGGGGATGACGTGTGCGGATCCCCTGATCCTCTACTAAGGGCAACGAGACGATGGAAGGATATCACCAAGAAGTGCAACGGTTAGCCAACGAAATGGATGCGTATAGCCGGCAAGTGATGGTGGAGAATGCGATTAACAAAGCAGAAGGAGATACTAAGCTATCTTCAGAATCAGAAGCTACCTCGGTAAGTATCACGACGCAGAATGTGAGGGGATTTAAGGCTGAATCCCGCCTGGAATGGCTGCAAGCATGGAGAAACAAGCCAGCAGGGAGGAGAGCAGACTGTACACTTATCCAGGAAACACATATAACGACAAAAGAAGAGGCAGTAGAGGTGACCCGCCTTTGGGAGCGTATGTGGAACTACAATGGGCAAGAGGGGAGGTTGGCATATTGGAGTGTATCAATTCTCAAGGCAGGTGGAGTAGGGATCCTACTAACACCTGAGCATGGGAAGAAAGCACGTCCCTGGAAGGCCTGCCAGTGGAATGAGCGGGTGATTGCCGTGGAGTTGGAACATTGGAAGATAATAAATATCTATGCACCTGCGGATACTAACACTAACCGTTTTCAGTTTTATAAAGGTTTAGGTCAATGGTGCGATGGTGTGGATGAAAACGTGATCTTAGCCGGAGACTTCAACTGTGTAGAAGCGCTCCAGTTAGATCGACGAGCACCCGGAAAGGCAGTTAAGACGGAATGCAAGGAACTCTCTCGATTAATCGCGACAAACGGCTGGTACGATGCGGCGTTAGCCCAATGTTCTGCTTGGGATGTTGACGGGTTATCGGACAGTTTGGAGTACACCTTTTGGCGCGGAGAAGCGGCAAGTAGGTTAGATCGCATTTATATCCCAAGTCAGAGGTATGACTGGGTGGAACGCTTGGACACATGCACGCCGGTGGTAGCCTCAGATCATGAAGAGGTATCGGCAGTACTACGAGAACCGAAGAGGCGGCAAGCACTAAAGAACCTTCAAAAGTTCCGATTACGGTACCCAGTGGCAGGAGCGAATCGCAGCAGAGTCGTAGAGGAGGTAATTGAAGAAGTACGTAAAAGCAGAGGTGAGTCGGCACAGTCACATGTAGACTGGGATAAACAAGTGCAATATTGGACGGCAGCAGTAATGAGGGTGCGGAAACGGGTGCGTCAAAGACGAAAACGAAAGGCGGTGCAATTGACGCAGGCATTATTTGGAGTGGGGACCTCAAGAACCCAAATAGTAGGAGTAGCAGCAAATGAGGCAGTGAAAGAGAACCAGGTAAGGCATGGCCGGAAACTAAGGCGGAGCATGGACTCAATGAGATGGCTGTTCAGAAGAACAGCGGTTTGGGAGAGCAACCAACGGGTTACTGCAATCACGGTGCCAGGATCAACAGGGCAAGGGTCGACTACGAAGAGCATCCCAGATAAATTTGCATGGGTATGGAGAGCAGTTCTCAGTCGCAGACACAGTCAAGTGGAAAACAATACGATGGAACAGTGTCTGGATAGTTTTGTTACGTTTCCGAGGGACAGAAGAGTGACGGAAAGTGAAAATCAAGCGCTAATGGAACCGATTGACGAAGAAGACATCAAACAAGCCATTAGAACATTAGAGAGGAGGAAAGCGGGGGGCCCAGATGGGCTCAACAACGACTTCTATAAAGATTTTGCAGACGAGGTGATTCGGGACTTATGTTTAGTAAGTAATGCAATCCTTCAAGGAGAGGATCCACCAAAGACATTTTTAGAGGCGGTGATAATACCACTTCGAAAAAAAGGTGATTCTGACAACGCGATGGACTACAGACCGATTTCGTTACTGCAATCAAGTTACAAAATTTTCGCCAAGGTGTTGGCAGCAAGACTACAACGATTCCTAGGGAGGTTAATTGGCGATACACAGCAAGGGTTTGTACATGGCAGGAGAATGGACAGGGCGGTTGTGTTGATGATGGATATGTTAGAACATTATAGTCACGAACCAAAGTTGAAGAGTGCAGAAAATAGCGGTGGAGTGCTGATGATAGACTTTGCCAAGGCATATGACACTATCGATCGTGAATTTCTCATGGTGGTATTAAGGAAGTTTGGTTTCTCACAATGCTTTATTGATATCATGAACAACATACACCAAGGCACGTTGGCTCGATTTCTCGTTAATGGTGAACTTTCAGAGGCAATACCAGTAGTTTCGGGCATCCGGCAGGGATGCCCGTTAGCGCCGTTACTGTTTATTCTTGCGGTGGAGCCACTGGGAATGGCTATCTCACAAGACTCGGAGTTAGAAGGCATAACGATTGGTAATGCCACATTGAAGTGGGAACAAAGATTTTCAGCATTCGTGGACGATTCAACTATCTTTTTTTGAGAAGGGAAACAAATGAAGAGAGCACTGGACATTGTGGAAAAGTTTGGGCAGATGTCTGGGTTAAAGATGCAGAAGGCGAAGAGTCATGTGATTTTGTTGGAAACGGAAGTGTACCCAGCAGACTGGTACACGGTACCGGACTTGCAACCGGGAGCATCGGTACGATACCTCGGATATCAAATAGGGAATTCTTCACTCAAGGAAAAAAATTGGGCGGGACGAATCAGAGCCATACAACGGCGTCTGCTAACGGCTACGAAATGTGGAACGTCAGTTGATGAAAGGGTGACACTCTTCAACGCAATAGCGATGCCAGCTATCCTCTTTACAGCGAAAGCGTACTTACCAGCGGAAGAAACGCTACGGGAACTTGTCGCATTACAAAAGAGGTTTCTATGGTGTAAATCGACAGACACTGAGCGAGGGCGTCACAAGATCTCGCCTCTGTTGCTGTTCACTCCGAAGAAAGCAGGAGGACTGGGTCTAATCTCGATTCCAGCAGCGTTGCATACATTAGTGGTGAAGGAAGCTACGATGTGGCTGTTGGAGCCAATTGATCGCTACAACACGGCCTGGAGAAACTGGACACAGTTTAATGCATGTAGAAAGGCTAACTTTTGGTTTTCTTATTATGATACAGGAAAGCCGGAGACTAGCATGAACAGAGGAGGCGCGGCAGGTATGATAAGCGGCTCGATAGCGGCAACTCTAGGACCCTCCCTGGAAGAAGGGCACGCTCTGATGACGTATGTAGGGGCACATCTGCCTAAACTAAAGGCGAAGTGTCCAACACAAACACGAGACCCGGCGATCGGAGTGCACACCAATGAAGTGGTTACCGTGGTAGCGGACTTAAGCAACATACCTTGGCATGGATTGGGGTGTGGACATTTAGCAAGATTTTGGGGAAAGTATGCCTGGTCCGGGAACCCGTGGATACGTGACATGGCAGCGAGTTCTCTGACATGGAAGAAGTACGATCGCTGTAAACAAGAGTCGATTGGAGAATTGGGCATTAAAAGGGTGACGGACACAACGTTTACGTGGACCGCGAAGTTCAAGTCGGAGAAAGGACATACAAGGGCGAAGGTAGGACGATGGCTGCTGACGATTATCCTATGTTCTCCTCGGGTGGAACTAGGACAAAGTGTGGGTGATCCAGGACCGCTACGCTTATTATGGACACCAAAGCAATGGCTCTCGATGACATGGACGGCAGAAGGCGAGAGAATGATCAGAGGACTGGATCGGACAACTGGAAATAATTGTAGATTACGACAAAGGCAGGATGGGCAATACTGGGATTGCGTACAGCTAGAATTACATGATCAGAAGTCAGGTGTCTCGAAGAAGAATGAATGGCCACACGGATTAGTCTTTGAAGCACATCCTATTATCCATGGCATCGCTTGGGAAACGAATAATGACGTGCGACCACGTTCCATTAAACATTGGTTGAGACGGTCTTTTCGCCGACTTTATCACAAACTGGTTGCTAAGCCATTACACAAGATTGAACTGCGCTGGCAAGAGAAGCGAGAGCGAGATACCTGGAATGGGTTTGTCCAAGACCAGACAATAAAAGACGTTTGGAAGCATGACCATATGTTGTCAGACTATCAACGATGGAGTCTCTATCGGATGGCTACGTTTCAGCTCAACTGTTACTATGATGGGTATACATCGCAAGGCGGGTGCGCAATGGACAATCATTGCTCTGCACCTGGGAAAGGGGTCACACATATTGTGTGGGGGTGTACGCGTGCGCAAAAACTATGGAAACGCGTGTTAAGTCTATGGAACGGGTGGTGGGCCGAAGCGACGGATCTGGATTATTACAAGTGGTATTTTGTAACCAGGCAGGCCCCACCGGTTTCTAAAGCTATAATGGAACGGTTGACGACCAGATGTGGCAGTCAAGCCAAGGCATGCAGCAAGGAAATGGCCAGGTTGTGGTGGGCGCTATGATCTATCGGAACTACTTGGCTATGGCAACTACGAAATGAAAATTTTTTTCAAGGTATACAGAGGACAGAGCATGAGCATCTTGGTTATCTATGGAAGAAGACCTTAGAACAGGTGCAAGCGGTAATTATGTTCGAAAAGAAAAACGCAAGTACGAGGTTACGTGGGATACGTTTACAGATATGTCTCGAAAGCATCCAAGGTGTGATGCAGAACCGACCGAATGATCGTCGGAATTTGTTACGCTCGTTTCACCGAGATGAATATCGATCAGAGGAAGGTTTACATGGAGTACTTAGGCATTTTATTGTAGCTAATAGTTAATTATTACTAAATAGACTACGTTTTACAACAACAGATTAGTCTGGCACAGACTATTTCCGAGCATAGTCTGTGTTCATTAACAGTCTGGCACAGACTATTTAAGGTAGCACAGCTCAAAAACTCAAGTTCGAAATTTGTCTGGCACAGACTAATTACGGTAGGAGGAGTGGAAATTCTGATGAGCTATGCTCAAAATAATGAGATTCAAGAGAAGAAGACCCGCTGGTGGTTCATTATTTTCTTCCTGTCATCACAAATATATTATATACATGTAGATACGAATCGGCATTAAAAGTCTTGTTTGAATAATCGTATCTCGTGTTTTCCTAACATCGTGACGCCCACGTTAATGTAATCAAGAAGCCGCCGAGAGATTGCGCCGAGCACTTGTTGTGATATCCTGTTCAGTATTGTCAAGTCATCCAAACGGTGGTTCCTTCGCGTCAATCGACAGTAGAATGCAGCACTGGAACACACGCCAGTCGACCAAATGTTGCTTTACTTTTTACGCGACTTTTGGTTTTTTGTTTGTTTCTTCCCCCAACGAGATACCAAGTGCCTCGTGGATTGCTTTTCTCTTCACTTGTTTTGAAGTTAGGCCAATTACTTTTCTGGGGTCCTCCTTTACAATATCTTTCATATTTTCTTTTACTTTGATGGATTCGTCATTAAGCAGTTGGTCTATCAGACGGTTGAGCTGATCCAGGGGCTCGATTTTATCTCCATCCTGGATCGGCAAGGACAAGGGTAGTTCGTGTTCGAAGAATTCGCTCCCAAAAGCCATATTTGCGAGCTCTTCATCCTTCAACTTCAAAGGGTCTTCGCGTATTAGCCAGCGCACCTTCCCATAAAATTTTGTCACTATTTTGTCAAGAGAATACTTTCGCTCAGCCGCCCAACGTTTATATTCACCGGAAGACGCAAACCTTCTCATGTCATTAGTAAATTGGCTTTTGTTCAGCGACTCGATTTCGACGCGGTCTTGTTCGACTTTTTTGAAATATATGCTCCCGAGAGCCATCAAAAAGAGAGAGTAATCGTCGTATTTTAAAAGCCCTGGTTGTTTTCGCAACCTTTGCACAGCAACTTTAACACCATCGATGTTGATCTCTAACTCTTCCATACGTTGTGTGACCGCTTTGTTTCTTTTGAGATAATCCACCTCGTCATCCAACACCGCGTCTTTTGCTCTTCTTAGTAGCTCTTTTTTGGTTTTGCCAATAGAACCTGGGTCCTTGGCAAGAGCTCGTAGCTTCTCTATAACTTTCGGGTCGACGGCATGTTGCTCGGCCAGTTGTTCTATCTGATGCTTGAGCTGGTCAAGGGTCTCAATTTTATCTCCACCCTGGATCGGCGAGGGAATGGTTACTTCGATTTTGTTGCCTGAAAAGAATTCGCTCCCAAAAGCCATATACGCGAGCTCTTCATCCTTCAACTTCAAAGGGTTATCGCGTATTAGCCAGCGCACCTTCCCATAAAATTTTGTCACTATTTTGTCAAGAGAATACTTTCGCTCAGCCGCCCAACGTTTATATTCACCGGAAGATGTAAACCTAATCATGTCAATAGTAAATAGGCTGTTTGGCAGCGACTCGATTTTGACGCCGTCTTGTTCGACTTTTTTGAAATATTCGCTCCCGAGAGCCATCAAGTAGAGAGAGTAATCGTCGTATTTTAAAAGCCCTGGTTGTTTTTGCAAACTTTGCACAGCAACTTTAACACCGTCAATGTTGATCTTTAGCTCTTCCATCCGTTGTGTGAACGCTTTGTTTCTTTTGAGATAATCCACCTCGTCATCCAAAACCGCGTCTCTTGCTCTTCCTAGTAGCTCTCTTTTTGTTTTGCCAATAGAGCCTGGGTCCTCGGCAAGAGCTCGTAGCTTCTCTATTATTTTCGGGTCGACGGCATGTTGCTCGGCCAGTTGTTCTATCTGATGCTTGAGCTGGTCAAGGGCCTCAACTTTATCTCCACCCTGGATCGGCGAGGGAATGGTTACTTCGATTTTGTTGGCTGAAAAGAACTCGCTCCCAAAAGCCATATCAGCCAGGTCCTCCTTCTCACTCATCTTAAAGTCTCCCATCTCTTCTAACCAGTGCATCTTTCCATACACTTTTTCAAATGAGACACGAGAACCCGTACGATCAGCCATCCAACGTTTGAATTTTTCGGACTTTCCATACCCGCCCATGATTCTTTTAAGTTTGGGTTGGTCTATCGACCTCATTTTGATGCCGAAATTTTCGACTATTTTGAAGTATTCGTTCCCGAGAGCCATCAACGTGAGAGTGTAATCGTTGTAGCTTGAAAGTGTTTTTTTACTTGTTCGTAACGTTTGCACAGCAGCTGCAACATGATCGATGTTTATATCTAACTGTTCCATCCGTTCTGTGAATGCTATGTTACTCTTGAGGTGGGACACAGCCTTGTTTGGCACATTTGAAGATAAAACGCTCTTGCCTTTCATCCATGACGGAAGATTGGATTTGAGATTGGAAGCTAGAGGATTGGCACTGCTCTCTCCTTCATTGATCATTGACGCCAAGAATTTGGGTGGCTGTGGTCCAACTCTTTCCTCGTTCGAATTTTCCGCCGCTTCATCGTGCACACGAAGTCCTCCTTTGCTATCAGCTAGAGGGTGTTTATCCCCAGCTGAATCAGATATGTCGCTTACGTCTGGGATCCCCTCAGCACTAGAGCGTGCTAAGACAAGCGCTACAACTAGAAGTAAGGGTGCGTAAATCATGGGCTTGTTGTTGGTAAAAAAACAGAGTTGTCATATATCCGAAACTGTCACTAAAATGAATAGTGTCAGCTTTGCACCAGTGCCGGATGCTGAAAGATAAGATATCCGTACAGCCGTATACAAGTTGCGACCACTCTTGTGAAAGCATCCAAGACGCAGGGCGGTTACACAGTTGCAGGACAACTTCAATGACAGATGGATAATAGATGAAAGACACCCAAGATCTACCGAAGGGCCGGTACGAAGTTGCAGGGCAACTTTATCATACGTATCTAGGAGCTTTATAAAAATATATTTACAATATTTACACCTCCCAATGAGAACTCCCCTAAGTGGCAAAAATCTTGTATCTAAACCCACAAGTATCTGCACCAATCAACACACTGTATTTTGGTATGGACGAGCGAATTCCCCCTTTACGCGAGTCATTTTATAAGTGGTCACCAAAATTACCAAAAAAAAATCTTGGGTCGTGACTTCAGCCATGACACCAGTCCTCTTATTTCGCAAAAAATGACCTTGTAAGCTCCTTTACGAGGTAAACTTTGAATTGAAATATTTGCTTTGCTAAATGTATGGGTCAGCACATATCTGCCTTCTTCTGCTATCATAAGTGGGTCGTCAGTTGCCGGTGTGCGAAGAAGACCATCAACAACGCACAGCGCAGACAATCCTGCCAGCGCGCGCTCTGAACCAAAATGGCGGCTTGACTGCTTTCCGGCGTACTTTGCAATTGTTGTAATTCTGTACTACTGTAGTGTGGAAAGAAAAGTGAATTTTCTATTCAGTAAACCCCCGTCTCGTACTTACTGCTACCATTTTTTAGCGCTGTTGGTCAGCCTTATCGCCTCTATGAGTTGCTCTGTTAAACTCATCATATTGCGAATGCATATAAGGCATTTCGTATCCAGAAAGAAGAGACTTTGACAGGTTGACATATTTTCTTATTCACGGATAGAATGTACCTGTCGGATCTGACCCTCGCCCGACGGCGTCGGTATATCTCCCTCTACCCCTCGCGCAATGAGTTTTGGCAACCTTATAACACAAAATATCAGGATGAGTTGTTTCTGTTCTACTAGTTCTGAAAAATGCAAAAGCAAACATGTGTGCTCTTAGCGAAAGAAGCTTTGGCATATGCTCAATCATATGACAGTCACAAAAGTAGTACCGTATCTCACCCCCCCCATAGATGACGTTTCCATATCTGGACCACTCGTTGGTTCGTGAGTGCAGGTGTGCCTAAATAATCAAATACGCCATAGTAACAGTGAATATGGAAATTAAGATACTGAGACAGTATTCGGTAGAAGAGTTTTCCACCATTACTAGACGTTTAATAAACTTCTTGCTCCTGAATTCACGATACAGTTGATCGAATAGATACATATAATGGCGTTTCTGTAAGTGGCGATTTATCCTGTTGTGCGCACGTCAGATTTTATTACAAAAGGAAGTGCAACGGTCTCAAAAACTAACAACATTTTCTCTGCATTGACCGACATCAGGTAAATCAATTTGTATAGCAAAATTATCATACTTCGAAGTATTCTTGTCAATTATAAAGCAAGAATGCAGCAAGACAGTTTCTATTGGGTTAAGATTTTATTAGAAGTGCTTTTGGGACAAGTTTTAGTTTCAAAATTGATCTTAGGTGTTGTTCTATTCTATAAGCAAGAAAAAAATAATTAGAAAAACGAATTATTATATGCTCCTTATTTGCTTCACGTTAGGTATGGTATCCAATCAATCCAGCTAACCTAGGCCACCAACATGCATAAGCAGTCTAGGCTTTTCCATCTTGAGAATAAAACTTTGAAGTCGGGTGAACTAGTCGTGCTCTACCTATAGTTTAAACAATTGCGTCCGGGCGATATAAAATCTCAGATACGGACCTTTTTTTGGCTAGTCACAGCTCTAAGGCCCTTGTTCAAGTGCTGGTACGCTTTACTGTACCGAAACAAGGGTTAGGATTATGTAATTCTGATCGTTCAGAAACGATGTTCCGGAATACCACGATCTCGGAACACCAATGTGCCGTACACCAAATTTTTTTGTCCAATCATGTGTCACTTTTCAGTACAGAACGCCATTCCGGCACTTGAACAAGGGCCTAAAGGCTGCCTAAATCTATATTGGTACGATTTTATTACCAGAGGTATCAAAGATTTATAGTTGAAAAGTGTTCAAAAATATAATGGTATTTTTTCTTGACCTGTATCAATCTTTCTTACGATATCTCTACTTCAGCAAGAGCGTACTCAAAACCTTTCATATCAGCGGGATATCAGGAAGCTCCCGCCCTCTGTGAAGCTACTCTGCTTTTGACACCATTCTTTACGGTACGCTGTACGTATTTTATGGTATATGGGACCACTTATGCCAGACTAATTAGGAAGTTTTGAGACTGTACCAGATTAATTCCGAGCACAGACTATTTTTGCACACAGACTAATTACGGTGGGAGGAGTACCGTATGTCGCCTGATGTTAATTGTCTCCTAGAGATTTAGCCAATCAATGGACAGTACAGTCATCACTTTTTGATACAAAAGTCCTTAAGAAGGTTAGGGTAACGAGCACCGTACTGGATCACCGATCCGACATCTTGTCTTGTGTTTTACGGTATCTGAGAACGTTTAATCTCCAAATGGTGAATCTAAATCTTCAATTTATAAGTAGTCACGAGCTGAGTTCCGATTTTGCCACCAAGCCCTCACCCACCAACAGTTGGGGGGGGATCGGGAAAAGAAGTTTATTAAGAGCGCACGCGTGATGACTATAGATCCGTACTATACAATTTGAGGTTCGACACAGTGTATAATACAGTATTAATACAAAATTACCGTAAAAGTCGGGTTAAGTGGGACACACGGATCAAATGGGACACGACAATCTGTATTGTTGACATTCCACTTTCACATCAAAGGAAAGATATGGTTAAAACACCTTATAGGACGGAGGTCATGATTACCACACAACCCCAGTAAAAAAACACAAAAACATAAGTATTCTTACTTGATCCGACTTTAACGGCAATTCACCGGACATCTGCTTTTGTGACAGTCCACAACATGTCTGACCTATGATAAGACATGTTGTGGTGCTTATTGCTGCCATATTCATGATAATAAACCATGAAAACGGATTAAAAAGAGAGAGAGAAGCCATCCAACGACAAAAACAGGATGAAGGGCATGCATTTTAGCGGAGGCCGTTCAGTTGTGGTAAAATTGTGAGTTAAAATAAGTTTTCAGTACAAATCTGCGTATCTTATATTTAGTGTTGTTTAAATGAAGTGATTTGTCCTTCCTAAGTAGAATTAAAGTGTTGTTTTAAAGTAGTGAGTGATATTAAACATTTTGAAAATATATGTGTTTATCATATCATCTTACCTCTTGTAATATTTAGACTCAATACTCTAAAAAGGCTATTTTTAGGGTGTCCTAGGGCTGTAGAATGGGTTTACGCTTCAATCCTTACAATCAATTGCTGTCTATCTAGCACGAAAAGAAAAAAAAAATACGTTGAATATGTATAAAATACAATGTATTTTAAATGCTGTATAATACGTCTGTATAATACAGTGTATTATACGGACGTTTGATACATTCGAATCTATAGTGATGACGGATATCCAGGGCCCAGGCCCAGGACCCCCCCCCCCCTCACCCAGACTCAGGCACTATGTGCCAGCAACAACGACCAGACCCACCCTCACCAGGGAATGAAGAGAGGGGAAGTACTGCACCGCCACCGTCGGGCTCGACCGCTGTCGAGCCAGGCCATACGAAAGTCACCGAACCGGAATCAAAACCGGTAGTACCGGTGGATATATCAAGTGAAAGTTCTATTTTCGACCAGATAAAAGTCACCGAACCGGAATCAGACGGTAATACCGGTGGATGAATCAAGTGATAGTCCCATGTTGGAACACGATAACAAGGTTGAGGACGATAAACAACAAGTCGTTGACCAACAGGAGACGTTAAAAGAAGTTAAAGCACCACTCATCAGTACGATAGAGGACATGGTACTCACACTCAAAACCGGAATGGAACAGACTGCGCAGGCACAGCCGAGGCTTCAGGCGTGGATCGACCTGATGCAAAACCTGTTCGGAAAGATATGCGTCAAAGCAAAGGGCCCGGCGTCGCGGCTATCATCAATAGCGCAACGGCTCCCTAAACTGAAGACCAAGGAAAGTGAGAAATTATTGGATTTGTTTGAAACAATGGTGATTGTCAATAAGCAGGATTAGACTGTATGGAGGAAACGTATTGTGGGAGCGGCATTAACGGTCCAACGTTCGAATCAGACAATTGGAAGGGCTCCTTCAGAAAATGTTAGACCAGGAAGCAATCCACAAAGCAGGTAATGAACTAGTGCCTTTATCAGGATGGGCAGCAAAGGTTAAGAGTACATCTACCAATTCGACTAAAGTGGCAGTGGCGGAGAAGCCCTTCTTGTTTAAGAAGGATAAGTACGACCCGATGGAAATTGTGGCTTTGAGATGTTTATGCGAGCAGGAATACGGTAAATATGTTCCGAGTCAATGCCGAAAGGGTACCGACAAAGAATGGAAACTGTCCAAGGTTTGGTAGAAGGTTCTATTTTGGCCAAGCAACTACCGCAATTTATCAGGAGAATCATGACCCTGAACAACCAGGTCCGGCTAGTCCACAGTACATTACTCGATATAACGATGAAAGATCTGGAAAAGATCTTATATTTCGAAAATTATGTCGTTGTTGAACCAAGCATGTCTCCACTACAAACTATACGGGCTAAAGTTAAAGGTTGTTTACTGTTGGATCTTAAAGAGGAAAGCCTCATCAAAGAAGCCTTTCTTGTTACTCGAAGCATCCAGGAAAGTATAGCTACATCAGCTACTACACGATCAACAGGGTTAAAGAAATGATGGGCGTTGATTGCTCAAGTTCAAACGATCAGCTATAATCAGGCCAATCACTCTCTAAATATTTTCATTTTTAACCAGAGAAATCGCAGATAAATTTGTCGGGTCAAGGTGCCATTTCATCGTCATGACCACATTTTTATATAACCTTCATTCAAGAAAACAAGCTGAACATGAATCGGCATGGAAAAAACAAGTGTATGTAAATGAGGAAGAATATCACCAACTAGGATGCTATTCGTGTGTGCTTAAAAATATCACACGAACAACATATTTAATCAAATTTTGTGAAATGTTAAAAACAATTCTCGGGATTTCTTTTCCGTTGGAAGATCTGGATACAGGAGGACCATTTTTCGAAACGTCAACCTCATGGAAATCGATAATGGATACAGAGCTGTGTCCGCCAGTTTCATCTGGTATTAATCGATTATATTAGTATAATACTATGATATTAGTAGAACATCCACACATGAAGGGTAGAAGACAATGTTTGAGATGTTAAGAAGCAGGCCATTGTATGATAACTGTAAGTCATCTCTGGAGGAACTATTGTCTAAAGGGACCATTATAGTCACAGCCGAAGAATGAACAGCGTTAAATTGATAGAACCGACGTTTAACATTATGGAACAATTGCGTAAAAATGTAGAACAAAATCTGGTTAAACAAGAGAAAGATAGGGCCGCAAGTTCGTAACCACTAAAGGAAAGTCCGTCGGATGATCAAACTATTCAGGCTCAAAAGGAAACGAAATCTGTCGAGAAAACCCCCTCTTCGGATTCAAAGACTCTGATGTTATCAAATCGTCATTTCGGAAACAATCGGACCAGTGGATCACAGTCCGAAAATCCAATACGAAAGAAGACAGACTCATCCGTTACTTAAACAGCACAATGAGCAACAGGAAGAGAGAAAAAACATAGCCTCACCATCAGATACTACGGTGGAGGGTAAATCCATCGGAGAAGTGGTTAAAAATACGAAGATATCCAAATCAGGTCTATCTCAGACAAAGCAGGCGACATCTCAGCTAAATAATCAAAGAAAACCCCGGCTAAGTCACCCGAGAGAGGGACAGTAGCAGGTAAACAAACAATTCGAATCGACCTACTGGTCCAAAAATGCAAGGTTAAAGAGAGAGTGACATCTATACTTCAGGACATTAACAAGTCAGCTGGTGCAGTTCAACTCTTTCCTTTTGCTAAAAGTGAATCCTCCACTATCCAGTGAGTACCAAATTCGATCAGCATTAAAAGATGGTATCCGGCTTGTAGATACACCGGCAACTGGCAATTGCCAAATTTGTGCGATCTGTCAGGTGTTAGCTTCACAATTCTTTTCTAAGGTATTGACGAGAAGCTCGAGGAAATATCACAATTACTTAAACAAGGATGTCAAACCAGAGCATTACTTGATGTTGAGGTCAAATCCCCAGCCGGAATAAGGAAACAAACTCTCTTGATTTAGGAAGAGGTTACGAGAAGATATCTGCAGTTCAATCAAAGCGAGAATTTAAGCAGTATTTACAAGACTTTGCGACAAGTAGATCTGCTTTGACAGATGTAGTACCACCAACCGCCTGGGGCAGCAACGATACCCTTGCGTGTATTAGTACTCTGTTACAGAGACATATCTTCGTGATCAGTACCACTGGGAATGGTTCGAATCCAGGGGTGATTCATTTCGCGCCGGAAATCGGGGTCAAATATAACAAGACCTATGCGGCGAGTGGGTAATATCCGATATCATTAGCGGCTTGTATGGAGAATGTTATGTCGCTAAAAAGGGGTGCGGTGGAGAGTGATCAACCTTTGCCACTTATCTTACATTTTAGCGACTCTCACTATTTGGCATACATTCATGGTATTAGAAGGAAGGAAAACTGTACCGCAAAAGTCTGATAAATTTGGCATGCTGAAAAGTTTGGCACTCCAAATTTTATCTATTATAAGAATCACCCAATCACACACCAGTATCCCGATTCTTCAATCTTTATATGGAACATTGTATATTCGCACCATGTTTTCAATATCGTATATTAGCAATTGACTCTGACGACAATGGATGTTCGTTTACATGAGGCGCAGTTGCAAGCGCAGCAAGCTGAAGAAAAGATTGCCCGAATTGAGCAAAATGGCGGTATCGAGGATATAGATTTGACCATTCCTATGGAGAAGACATTTAGCAATAATTCGAAAAGAAATTGTATCGTACTCGGAGCGTGTCCTGTGGCCAAATTGACTTCTGTCATTGCAGCCATATTACGCCTTGGAACTGCCTTTCAAATATCTCACAAAGAGGTTGACTCATTCATTGCGTCATACTTCTTCCCGAGCATCTTGTTTTTCATGCTTATCCTGTGTTATGTGATTTTGCGCAAGATTTATCGTCATTTTTTCCTGAACAGACTCGGTCACGTTCAGAGTGTAGTGAGCGGCAAGTAATAATCGTCGAATGAGAAGACGGCACTTTTATTGAGCGCAGATGCCACGAACTTTGAAAATCTATAGGTGCGAGACTGCAAACACGATTTGGGCTCATTTCGGACTATAAAAATTACGTGTATTTTAAGGGGATGAAGTTTGCGTCTGCAGATGGAATTTTATTGCTCAGGATATGTAATTGTGAGTGGCAAAATGCTCAGTGGCATTAATGATCTCCTATCGATGGCACTGATCAAGGCAACTGGCTATCGCTTTACTAATGTTTATGCGACTGAAGTGGAGGATTGTGATAAAATTCAAACCATCCCTCGGTGGTTTAGAATGACAGAAATAGTTATCAGGTAAATTTTGCAGATAGAAAAACGCATTAGTTAGTTTAATGCATCCTTAAATTCCAAGTTTTGGATTTTGTTAGAACCCATTTGATCTCGGCATTCGGGTACCGAGCCGCATGTTCTGCGACTTTATCGAACGGGAACGGCGCAATTTTCTCCACACGCACAATCATCCCGTTCTTGGATCAATTCATAGTAAATCTTGCCCAAACAGAAGATGACACGCTTCAACCTTGTCATCATCCACGAGTTTCCCGGGTGCAACCTCTGGAATCAAGCGATGGAACAGCGTCCCCTCAGCCATATCTTCCAACTTCGAAGAAGCTTGACGTAGACGAAAGAGATGCTTTGGTTGGACTGAAATCAGCGGCTTACGGAAGTCGCGATGGACCAAGACGTGAAAATATTGCGCAGGCGTCGAGCAATACACAACTTGTTAGTTGGTATGTTGGATCTGCATGTGATTCTCTTCGTCCATGAGCGATACGACATTCGGATCGTCGTCGGTATTTTGCAGATACCGCTCTACGACACGATGAGTGTTCTGCCCCATGCCCTTCATACCCATGCGGCAGTAGCATGACGAGCCCCGACTGCCACATCCACTTGTCTCAAGAATTGATCAATCATAAGAGGGGAGAATTAAACTCATTTTTTGCGACTTTGTAACAATAATACCGCTATTCGTAAATTCTGTTGATTTGTGGCCTGCCAATAAAAATCGACCGCTAAAGTCTGAAAGATTTGGCACCCTGCAAAACTGATTGGGAAAGGGGTGCCAAATTTATCAGACGTTTGCGGTTCAAACGTTAGACAGGATATCGAGATGGAAGAATGTGATTTGTTCAGTGAGGAGGAGGATGACTACGACGATGATAAAGTAGAGGAGAAATTGGCTCCAGATATCATAATGAAGGACAGTAATAGCCCAGGCCAAGCAGAACAGGAGGGAGACCCAGCGAGTGAATGTTCAACGTCTGAAAGTCACATCACCATGTATTCCCAACATTCCCATTGGGATCCCGACGACTGGGAAGGCAATTATGATGATTTGATTCGTTGTTTATATGGGCCTACAATTCATCATGAATTGAAGTGTGAAATTGAGCAGATCATTTTGACTCATGATCCTCGTATGACAGAAGTTTTATACTTTTGACAGAAACGGTCAGTCGACTTTCATTACCGGAACATTCGTCTCTTTTAAAGGGAAATTTGAATAACTTGGAGGAAAGAAACTGTTATATGCAAAAATACCAAATACCAGAGCCCATCCTCTATCAATGGTATCATAAGGTTTAGCAGGACAATCGACAGCGAGAGCCGACATTACGACTAACGGAAGATTCGTATGGGAACTCAGAATTTGAGAACTCACAAGAACACCAGCAGAGCGATGAAGAAGAACCATGTCACGCAAAACGATTATGCACAAGACCAGAAATTAGTCACAGGAAGGTAGGGGAAGATGAGATTAGCGATACACCGATGGAGTCCCAATCAGAAGCATTGCCAATCTCTCGAGAACTAATTGACGATTTTAATGCCGAAGCAAATTCACCAGAGGTCTCTCCCATATCAGCTGAAACATGCCAAGCAGCCTGGGCAGAATATGCTACGGAATGGATCAAACAAACTAATTAACCATTTCCGTACGCAGACGCATCTATAGACACCTGAACCAAGGCATCGATTCATGAGAACACCAGATTACTTCAGCTATTAATAACATTTGAAGGGACGGCTTATTTGTTAGAAGGACTAGCACCTACGGTTCTCAATACATTGACGAGACATTGGAGGATGCAGTGCTTTAGGGTTATGTTAGAACAAGGCACAAAGACAGGAATAAAAGGTATTCCACGGGACTGGTTTCATGCGTGGGATGGCCGATTAGACGCGGTCTGCTCGGAAAATCAACAGACGGCTATTGTCAACAGCTCGCAGGAATGGGTGCAGCTACGTAATATTATTTATGGAGGCAATACGTTGGTCAAAATCTTTGCTCCACAACAATCGACCCGACTAGCCAGAATTTTCATATGTGCCAACATATATGCAGTAAACATTGCAACTTTGATGGGGACGGATTATCACCCTAGCGTTTTAATCCTGCTCTTATTAAAAAGATATTACAAGGCAAAAGTGGCCAATAGATCTTTTGCAGCATTTGCACACAATATCGAGACTGAAGACAGTTCTGGGTGGATCATGTTAGCTAATCATATGACGCGACAACATGGGTTACGTCAGTCCACTGTGAGGAATGGAGTACAATGGATACTTCTTCAACGAAACGATTGATTATACTGGATTTGCTTATCTAAAGATCACCAAGCAAGCACCAACGACCTAACTGAATCCAGTTTATCATGGTTTGCCTTCGCAGCGCATCCTTGTATTCATAGGTTTCCTTAGGCAGTGGAGGAAGGTGTCAAGATATCTTCAATCAAGAAATGGATACGAAAAACGTTTCGTGGATTATATTATCGCTTAATTTCTCGGCATTTGAAGAAGATTGGCAGCAGAAATGTATGGATGATCCCTGGAAAGCGCTTCTCCAGGAGCAGTCTCCAGGAGATATATGGCGACATGACCATCTCTTGACATGTGGTGGTTATATCGAGCGGCGACGTTCCATATAAACATATTTTACGATGGGTATTCATCAGAAGGAGGGTGTGTACTGGACAAGCATTGTGCATCACCCGGGAAAGGGGTCGCACATATTGTGCGGGGGGGGGTAAGCCCCCACACAGCGGAAGTTTTGATGGATAGATTACGACACAGATGCGGTCAACAGGAATGACATGTGGTAAGGAATTAAATCGGTTGTGGCGGGCTATATGCTCGATATGCATGACGTGGCTGTGACAGCTCCGAAACGACACGGTGCATAGAGGGATTAACAGGACAGCCCAAGAGTACATAGGGTTACAGACTATATCACAAATACAAGCGGTAGTGGAATTCGAAAAATCACGGACGACGTCAGAGGCATCAGGCTTCAAATATGTTTGGAATGTTTACAAGGTGACATGCAGGACCAGATACATGATCGGTGAAAGGAAAGCACATTGAATCCTGATAGAAAGGACTGGGCACGATCAGAAAAAAATCTACAATACTCACAACGGAAATAGCTACTCCTCCCACCGTAATTAGTCTGTGTGCAAAAATAGTCTGTGTTCGGAATTAGTCTGGCACAGACTAATTTAGGTGAAGAAAAATTAGTGAGTTCTCAAAACTTCCTAATTAGTCTGGCACATTTGACCCCTGTACCATACATTAGGTACAGCGTACCGTAATCAAAAGCAGAGCAGCTTCACAGAGGGCGGGGGCATCCTGCAAATCGATCCCGCTGATATCAATGGTTTTGAAGACGCTCTTGCTGAAGTAGAGATATCGTAAAAAAGATTGATACAGGTCAAGAAAAATTAACCATTATATTTTTGAACACTTTTTTAACTTGTTTTTTATAAATCTTCTGGTAATAAACGTACCAATATAATTTTAGGCAGCCTTTAGCGCTATAACTAGCCTGGTCAAAAACTGACTCGGCGTTACAGAAGTTATTACTACTTGGCAGTCTGAGCAGAGGACCGAGATGTTTGGAGTCGCATAGGTGGACACTTGTAAGACCAGGAACAATGCGCGGACAGGGTAGGAGTGAAGCAGAAATGGTGTGGTTAACGCAGAAAGCAGACGGTATCTTATGGGAAGTAGTATCCAATACCATGGATAGCACTGAAGAACAGGAAGATATAGTAGGTACGTCTGTGGTGTTCCGCCCACACCCAGATATTCATCTTATCGGATGGAAGATGGAAGAAACCACACCAATTCGACGGATCTGGGTCAACTTCAGGCGGTCATTTCGAAAACTTTACTTTCATGGTGTTGCGCCTCAATTACAGCCAATATTGGCGAAGTGGAAAAGAAAAGGTACTTCGAGTGAGCGGTGGAATGATATACAGGATGTTGACCCAGATCAAGTATGGGAACACAACAACTTACTGACGAATTACCAAGTATGGGTGCAATATCGGGTTACAACCATGCAATTAAACACCTTCTACGCCAGAAGCCTAACGGATGAGCGATGTGTCCTGGATAAAAGCTGTATGAGTATTCGATCGGACACATACCATATCCTGTGGGAATGCCCGCGGGCCCAAGCCCTTTGGAGACGAGTCTTGCAACATTGGCGTCGTATAACTCTATCAGATATGAGTTTAGGAGGTTTTCGTAAGGCAATAGTGACAAGATGCGCCCCAGTGGGAAGTGGGATCAAGAAGGCGATGATGAGGCAGTATGGATGGTATGATGATACGTATACCGATGTTTTCCAGAGACTCTGGAAGGGAATCTGTGGAATGGGGATGACGTGGCTATGGCAGTTGCGGAATCAAACCATTTTTCAAGGTATCCTGAAAGAAGCGCAGGAACATTTGGAATTTATATGGAATCAAGTTCGAGCTCAAGTTGAAGCTGTCGCGGAATATGAATCAAAAGTTCATGCGTTACGAGAAGAAGGGATCCGACTGAAAATCAGTTCCCAGTGCATCTTTACCAAATTACCAGCACCGGACCCAGATAATCGTAGCAACACCCAGGACAACAGATATCCACCCAGAATGGTTAACTCACCAGACAAGCCTGAGCCTAGATTACATTCTAGATTAGACATGTTTATAGTAGCTAATAGTTAAGACTAATTGGACTACATTTTATTATTATTATTAAGAGCTGCTGTTTGGATATGATGTATCTTTTATATTACTGAATAGGGGGCATGTGTAATTGACCTGTTTTTTACAGTTTGTAGGGGGTCTCCCATACAAAAAACGAAATCGAGTACCTGGCCAAAATAAAAGACACTCCTCACCTATACAAAAATCAAGATTAAATGTGTACTTTATATTCAATAATCTGAGTAATGGTAAGAGGAAAGGAACTTTAGCTGCTTGCGGTGATGTCAATCGTAATGTGATGGTCCGTCCTGCTCTGTGGCAACATACCAGGAGATCATGGATATAGCGTATGATATTTCAGCCCACTTGAGTCCAAAGACTAGTGCTTACCATGAGATTTGACTGGACAAACTGGAGGCGAGTTTAAGGATTTTGGATCGTTCTACGGCAAGTCGTACTTGCCGCGCAAGTTCAAGATTGCTGTCGCCATTCCACCCTCAAACGATGTGAACGTGTTTGCAAACTGCCTGGGCTTTATTGCTATCATTGAGAAGGACAACTGGTTGGTTTCAATGTTACTGTAGGTGGTGGCATGAGAATAACCCATAACAACAGCAAGACGTACCCTCGCTTAGCCGATGTGATGGCTTTCTGTACGCCCGAGCAGGCCAAGGATGTAGCAGAAAAGTCGTTGAGAATGGCTGTATTAAAGACACTAACAAAACGAGTTTCCGGACCGGTCTCCGTGAGCTAGCGAAGTCGTTCCTATTGAATCGATGCATTGAAGTCATCGAGTCGACTTATTATTGTATAAAAAGTACACATTTATTCTTGATTTTTGTATGGGTGAGGGGTGTCTTTATTTTGGCCAGGTGCCCGAGTTCGTCTTTTGTATGGGAGACCCCCTACAAACTGCAAAACCAGGTCAATAACACATACTCCCTCTTTAGTAATATAAAAATACATCATATCCAATCAGCAGCTCTTAACTCTTAATAGTCGCTGAGATATTAACCAAAACGTGAAAAAATGGGGGGTACTTTATTTTGGCCAGGGGTGTAGTACGGATCTATACTCTAAAGTATATCTTATAGACGTCGATATCTTAAAGGCGACGCTCCTATATTTGAAGCAGTTTCGAGGCATATGAGATTTTCATGTGGTACACACTATCAAGTGTGCACAGTATTAAAATGACGCGCCACCAAGGACGAACAAGCATGCTTTATTTTTATTTTAGCGATGGCAACTCCATTATTATACTATTGTTTTATTTTACTGGTCTACCTACACCTTCAAAGCTAGATTAAATTCCAAGTAAAGTCAGATTTTAGATCTTAGGATAACAAGGTTTCAAAGCTGGGAATTGAGAAGTAGCTTCCTTGAGGACTAGCCATGCGAACCACTGTGGAGTCACACGCTTCGTCTTGATCTTCAAACGGCAATGGTCTTCAGATCTTCAGCCAATTCAAATTTAAAAATAGATAAGAGCACCTAGAATGAGGGGCAGAAGATGCAAGAGTTAGATGAAAACATGACAGATTGAGAAATATACATTAAAATATGACGTGCTTATTCAGTAAAAATTTGGGTCATCGCAGCATTGCGAAACATAATAAGCAACCCTTCTTACCGCGTGCTGCTAAATCATTCCCGAAAAACCGGCGCAGTGGCGTGGTTGGGTCAGATCTGAACCACCAAACCGAAATTTGGACCCGTTTATCAAAAATAACCAAAAATATCTTATAGGCGACGCGCTTATAATTGAAGCAATTTGGTGTCATGTACCCATCGTCAATAAGATATACTTTAGAGTAGTGGTAAGCTCAATGCGTATTAGAGAAATTTCGCACAGCGTTCGTTATCTTTATCTCCAGATTTTACCTGTTAAAATACATTTGTAGGCTGGAGAATATAGAATGATAAAGGTTCCGTTCTAAAGATTTAGGCCCGTGTGAAGAATGAGTCTTTATCATCAAAGGCAAGAACGGTGGCTGACCAACTTTTTGTCATCGACGGTACTCTAGAAAAGAAAGAATTCTCTTTATAAGTCTAACTGAAACGGACATGTCAGTAAACATCCCATATTCTTTAGCTGGTTCTTAAATCACTTGCCTTTTTCCGCCGGGCCGAAATGTGAACGGGAGTATACAGCGTTGGAAGCCTAATTACTATTATTGTCGGGGCAACGGAAGATTAAAACCAGATCATCGAAGCGCATAATGTGCTGTAGTACTGGTTCGAAGACGATCTTGCGGGGCTACATCGCTGCAAATGGTAGACTGCAACATATACGGGAAAACGCCTTGGACAAAAACACATCTTTTCGCCGTGAAGATGTTTTAGAGAGAATATTTATCGAGCACGAGATGCCCAAAAAGCGACTTTATCGTGCTATGGACGATTTCTTGAAGCGGATGCAAGCTCTTAAGTATTCACATTTAGCTGTTTCTCTATCGGGAGGTGTTGATTCCATGGTGATAGCGTATTTTCTGCATAAATTGAAAGAAAAACTTGGAAATGTTACGATTGTGGCTGTCCACCTTGACTATGGCAATCGTCCCAAAAGTGGAGCCGAATGTGACTATGTTAGACGTTGGTGCGAACGTTTTAACATTATTTTCCACATTCGACGGATCGATGAGGTCAATCGTGCAACGACACGACGTGATGAGTATGAGCGGATGTCCCGTCATGTGATGTGGAATTTCTCTGAAGCTGTTGAAAGTTTTGAGTTGGATTTGTCAAAAATATAACCTGTTGTCCGTATCTATTGCAGCGTTTTTTTGGTCTTCCGCGCATTTTTATTTGTGATTCTGACGAGCTCATTGTAGATTGACTTTTGGGAATACAATGTCGATGCGTCGTTGCTCATCCTGTTGCAAATTGCTGTGTATTCCGCTTTCTTGGATCTGGAACATGATCCAATTTATGACCGGCAGCAGTGCATACCGATATGTCGCCTGAAGGTTACAGTAATAGGAAAAACAGGGTGGTCTTATTTTTTTATTTCTTGAACTCAAAACCACGCGGCATTCTCATGGGGGTCACCGAGAATGATGTCGTTTTTCTCTATATGCTTCTACGAGGTCGTCGCCATGCCGCCGCTTGCTGGTTGATGCGTGAGTATCCGGAAAGGCCACTTGTCCCAGAAGCTCGATTTCATGTGGAAAAGTTAACTGATGCGAACAGTCGGCTTGACTTTCGCTTCGGTGTTTCGGGAATCAAGAAGCTCGTTGTTCTACTCCATCTTCCTAGTGTCGTTATCACTAGTGAGCGTGATCGTGTCTCGGGCGTTGAAGCTCTTTGTATGACACATAACCGTCTGGCATTTCCGAAGCGCTACCACGACAGCATGAGCATGTTTGGTCGCTCGGCAGCTTCCCAAACAAGGATCTTCCTACATGTTATCGACTTTCTTTACTTTCGGTGGCGCGATCTCCTGTATTGTTCGCTTGGTATTGTGAAAGATCGTATTCAAAACTATTGCACCGCTGTCTCCGACACGGGTGCACCGCTAGACGTCGTCTACGGTTTTATTGATGAAACTAAGATTGCAACCTGTCGCCCTGGTCCGACTCCTGATGGCACTGACCTCCAACGTGCTGTCTACACTGGCCACAAGCGTGTCCACTGTCTCAATTACCAAGCCGTTACATCTCCGGATGGTCTGTGCATCCATTTCTGGGGCCCCAGGGAGGGTCGCCGTTACGACATCGTCATGTTACGTGAGAGCAAGCTCGTCGAATTCATTGATTTGCACGAAACCACGTTTTTGGGGCGTTTTCTTTACGGTGATCCAGCATATGGTGTGTCACAGTGGTTTCAAGGGAAATCTTACATCTACGGATCACGCCAATTTCAACAAGCGTATGAGTTCAGTTTGAGAGGCTGTTGAATGGACGTTTAGCCAGCTGAAAAGTCAGTGGAAATTTATTGATTTTAAAAAGCAGATAAAGATATTCTGATGTCTACTGTCGCTTCAGTCGTGGCAGTTTGCATGTTGCTCACTAACTGCCAAACATGTCACGAAAATGGTAACCAGATCAGTGATTATTTCGATTTAGCACCTCCTACTCTTGAGGAGTACCTAAATTCTGAGCCCGGAGGATGGCCGCAGTAAATCCATTAAGAAGAGCCACCATCCTTTCGTTCTCCATGCGAGCAAGTTCCAAGCGCTCTTGTCGATCTGCCTGTTGCTCTTCCCGTTCACACTCCATATCGATTTTCATCAACTCAATAAACTGGAATAACTTCGAACGTTTTGGCTTCTGATCACTTTGTTCCTCTCCCCTTTTGGCGCAGTCACTGGAGCGTTTCAAGCGCGACACGGCAGCGATCCGGACCGTCTAACCAGCCGATACCATTTCGTCGTTCTTGGTATTTTCTGTGTCGAGGCGCTCGCGTTCTAGGCGAAGATGCTCGTTTACTCGACACGGTAGCTCGTCAAGTAACTGGTCTTTCTCACCGTACGTTTCTTCAACATCCGATGCAGCTGACGCCGCCTTGTCTCTTAGTCGGTGTTTATCAATAAGCCGATTAAAACGCGCCTGGGCTGTTTTGCCTGTGACCTCACGCACTCCAAAATGTGGTAGGAGAAGAAGTTTCGTAACGACCTTATCCCACGCGTCCATGACGCCGCCTCGTGACGCCTCAATAGGCAGATCGGAAAGCGTCTCTCGGAGGAGCATGATGTCGTCATTGGCCGTAAAGTTGCGTTGCTTTGTTGGCGTCGCTTCCTCCATCCTGACCTGGTATGTCAATAGCTGTGGATAACAAAGTGTAACAATCAATCAACTATTGTTTAATTGTTGGCCTATGATAGTCAATCTCCGCTCATAAAAAATGCTATAATTGATCTTCACTGCGAAATCTTTTTTCACCAAATTTTTATCATCAGCGGCAGAATAACCACTGAAGGTAAAGATAAAACTGTAACTGCGAAATTTCACTATTATGTTGGAAATTAAAATATTCATTACGCGGATATTTTTTTCGTTTCTGTCAAGGAAAAGAAGCAGTCTCTGTTGCAACTTGTTAAGAATTGCAATGTTCTGTTGAGTTTGTTGACTTGGAGGAGACAATTGTAACCATACAGTACAGGCTGCAGTTTTCGATAACGGAACAGAGTAAAAAGCCTTGGCTGTCATGTTGCGCGGAGATCAATTTAATTCGACGCTCGAGGCTCTTCAAGCAATATGACAAGAAAGGAAAAATACGGCTTAACCTTGATGGCAGCGCCTTAGCTACTCTGAACCCGTGTCTTGCGGTTTGCTCAATAGTCCACTTGTTAGTCCTGATGCGCTTGTGATATTATGTCATTTCGTGCTTCAAAAGAAGTGTGACTGCAGTGGGCCTGTAGTATTACAAAGAGGATGTGTTTGATTTAGGTATTGAGGAAAAACCAAATCTGTAACCTTTAGAACATTACTGTCTCCGTGACACCTCCTGCAAGAACTATGTCTACAATGTCATCACTACTGTGCACTTCGCCAACACCTGCATCGAGCAGGTTCAACGGCACTAATTAGTCGCCAACTTGGTTAAATGGTACCTCGACATCAGGGTCTTTTGGTGGGTCGCGAACAATCCCCGAGAAACCGTTTGAAATCGTAGATGTAGCCATGTCACCCAGGACGACGCAACCCACAAAACTACTTCTTCACGTTACGGCGCTTTAACCGCCTCCAGCCGGTTTTCATCGCTAGCCGCAAGCTGCTCAGCAATTCGCTTGACCCAGTGGTGACACATTATTTTTTTTCAACGGCCGATTCCAGGCCACATCTGCCGGTTGGCACACGCTTGTGTGTCCTCCTGGAACCTCGACCATGTGCACGTTGGTAGATTTGGCGTGGACTACCAAGTCAGCCGACCAATGTCTCGAGAACATGTCCCAAAGCAGCATGATCGGACGATCGGAGTGCTAGCGGTGCTTAAAGTGGTAGTCCAGCCAGATCACGGATAACGTAGGGAAGTGGCTATTGCTACCGACTGAAGTTTCAAAGACCTAATCGCAAAGAACGTTCTTCGACCGTTCTTAACACCTTTTTTTACCGGGATCCGGATGGGGTATATTTTGGTATACTCATGTATAACGCCGGAGAGCCTCTCATTTCGAGGCGAGCGACGGCCGCGGATCCCGTAAGCAAGCGTGGATCCATGGACTTTGCTCCCGTCCTATCGAAACTTCAAGCGCATCGTCTCTCGACTGAAACAGATGGGACCGAAAGTTATGTACCCAGTATAGCAATCCGACAACAACATGTTGGGGGGAAAGTGCCGATGGAGATTTCGACTTCGTCGAAACAAATCGGACAATAGTAATTTCATCAATTCCTTGAGTTTCGTACCATACAGCAGTGTTAATATCACTTTTTTTCATCGAAGTGACGAAAATCAATGTCACGTTTGCTGCTGTTATACCGAGTCAATTCCAGCTACAAACGAGCTGCTACTATGCTATAACAGGTCTACTAAATTCTTCAGAGAGCAACCGAATTATGTCTCATGCGCTTCCTAGGCGCTTCCACTGTCCGTGCTCTAGAACTTGATATTTTTCTGGCTGTTGCGCCATTCCGCTACATTGTGAAAGATCTGCGGTCAGATCTACACAAATTGGCGGTTGGCTTGCTGATTCTTGGCGTGTTGCGCGCAATGGTGTCATCAGCGCGTATATGGTGGAGAATCCCGAGACGCATAAGATCCCAGAATTTACTAGTTTTACCACTTACCATCGGCAGTTATTGGCCACGAAAAGCACCACAAACTGAATGCTGCGTACTCGTTCTATAACGTGGCCACATCGGTGCCGCTTCCGGAGCTCACGAACGACACTCTGATCATGGCCAAGACGTCAAAGTAAGAATGCAGCGATAGTTGACAAAACATTATGCTACTCTTCTTTTTTAGCTGTTTTTGCAATTCGTCAGTGGCGTTCTTGTGATGGAGCCGATTTCCAAATCCATGACCGAAGTCTTGGGCGGAATCCGGATACCCACTGGCCCGGACGACAAACTATCGGAGGGGGTACTTCGTTGATCCTGGTCAGCATCAGAATCAGATGAATCACCATTATGGTGACTGATCTGATCCTCCCGGTCATCTGACCGGTCGTCATGCGCGTCAGGATCTATGTTCAACTTCATCTCACCTTGTGTACCCGTTGAACGGGGGTGGTTACACTCACTCAGGTGGACTCGGTGACGAAAACGATGATCTTGATCAGGTCGGAGGGGATGACCTTCTCGAGACAGGGGGTGTCCTCGGGTGGAAATCTTCACCGGAGAACGGGTTGGGGTCGATACTTAATCAGTATCTAGGCACTGATCAGGAAAGTTCGTCTGATCAGGCCAGCCAATGAGAGAGAGATAATACGAAACCAAGAAAACGCGATCAAACCACGATCTTCCACAGTAACCCACAAACGTTATCTCCACAAAACCTTTTCCAATATTATTGACGTGTTCCAAACACGTGTGCGTTGAGGGTGAGGTTCGATCACCTAAACAAACCCGTCGGGGGTCTTCCGGCAAGCCAAAATGCGTCTAAGCGCGTCTTTTAACCGGTAATTAGTTGAGCAAGAGGGGACTAATCAACCCTGTGCTCCCAATGACCGCAACACGTGGCGGAGCGACTCTTTGCTTAGGGGGAAAATCAAAACCTGTTATTATATATGCAATGTCCTATACCTAGTGTACCATACACCAACTCATGCCTGATTTATACTTCGAACCTGTTCACTTCATCGCACGGTTGCATAGCACCACCTTGCCTATCCTGGCTGCACCTTCAAGCTGATCTGTACCACTTCTGCCCTGATCACGACCATACTTCTATAACGATCTTCAACCATCCCGATCTTCGATTAACAACTTGGAAAACACTTGAGATCTGCCCTTCTGACTCTTGTTCACTTCATATCCGGCCCGACTTAACTGAGAACTTCACCTTCCTTCGCCTCTGGATGCCGGTTTGAGGCTGATCAGACCCGATCATGATCGGCAGTGATCAGGGCGTTCAGCCCTTGATCACTTCGTAAACTCTCTCGGTCACCATCTCAACGATGTTATTCGCCCGCTCAGCCATACTTCTGACCTCCATCCCCTGTCGGGGTAACAGTATCACATCGAATTCAGCCGATCGGGCCTGATCGGGCCTTCTCACGCCATCCCTGGGCGAATCCACCGGTCATCATCCCTTGCCTTGACTTGACATTACTCGCACGACTCGCCATTCCACATGCCCCATTCCATTCCATATCTGATCTTCGTATTTTGGGGCATACTCGGTTGGCTTGGCCGATCGGGCCGGAACTTCGTATCAAATCACCTTCAACATCTGCACTGTTCGTAGTTCGACCCGATAACTGTTTCTGACGTGCCACATCATTGTTGTTGCGGTACCTTTGTTTGTCTCTGCCGATCTTGTCGTACCTCCACGTGAACTCCACTTAATAAACGTTTTTCCGATCGCGATCGTGATCTTCGCTGTTCCGTTGGTATTTGGGACCGGGCGTAGTAACTGTGCTTGACTCATTCCTTCATATCGCGAGCACCCGTTGTCCACTACCTTTTCGTCGTATGCTCGATCGGCCTTTCCCACCCATCAACGGTCTCACGTTGATGGGTGTTTTATCGTCACCAATCAACGGCCATGTGTGGTCCACCTCATTTTCAACATTTTTCTGATCGTTTTACCACATTCTCGTGTCTTGACCAAGCGCACAGAATCTACCGACGAAGCCAAATTCAGGTTAATGACCTTGACCAATTTTTAGTACCAAACCTTGACATCTTTGCTGTATATTTTGTCATCCCTGCCCCACTTAAGCGTTCAATACATTGCATGACATCACGAGCCGATGATGAGTTCTTGTATGTATCGATTATCCTCCTCGCCATTTGCGTTGTTAACCGAAGATAGGGTATTGGTCTAGCGAATCCTCTTCAAGCATAATATTACGAGCGCTAATGCCTTCAAGCAAGAACTCCTTCAAAACAATTCAAATGAGCAGCCTTCTCGACGCGCAGTAGGCGATTATATAAAGTTTAAAATATCTAGATTGATCTGGAGGTTCCCCTTTCGTGGATGCGGCGTTTCAAACTGAACTTTTCATTCCTTATATCTTTCAGAACCATGCCCGTTACAGTTTTACTTCTACCGTCACTGGTAAGATTTAATCGATAGCAAGCAGACAAGATAACATCAGAAAAAAACGACTACAGGATGCATACGTGTCGACAAAGTCAGGGTCAAACGAACCAATCGATGAATCCGCTTTCAACGCCTGCTTTGCGTCGTACGTCACACCGTTCGCGAAGACTGTGAGGTCGGCCCCTCTGCTTTGGAATAAAAATCCGTTTATGGAATATGATATTTAACATCGTCGGGTTATCCGGACATGTATACTGAACAAAGCTGGCTCTACTTGAATCGGTTCACAATCGGTCTGGAATTGTAGACGCATTCCGTCTTCTCTTGTTGTAGGTTGCTGTTGCTTAAATGTAGCAACTGTGACTAGTCGGGCTCTGCTTTGTGACCATAGGAAATTGATGGTTTCTGCTGACTTATATCGTAAGCCTTCAAAAATTTATTTATTTCGTAGTTGCCACAGCCAACCTACGATAATGCCACAAAATCACTACCATAAGCGTCGAAATTGTTTCTTACATGAAGCGGCTTTAACTCCATATTTCCCCATCATCCTCAATCGCACCATATCACTATGTTCAGGCGGAAGTCTGTTTGCGATATTACTTTTAAAGCATTGAAGTGTTCGTTCGTCCACTGTTTCTCCAGTCCAATGGCTTAGCCATTTCATCCAAATGAGACGTGCACTTTTGCAACCCCAAAAGATATGTGCTATATCCTGAGCTTTCATGGTACAGTCTGGGTTTAACGGACACATTTGTGAAGTGTCCAGACCCTGATAGAATGTATTTAACTGATGCGTAGCTATGCGATATACCACCCAAGTCTGATAATCAGTTAAAAGATGTTTATGTTTCCACAGTTGTTGAGGCGTTTGACCCTGAGTGATTCTCCACCAGTCATCCCCTAAACTTTTTTTCTCCCATCTGAAAGCATTTCCGGAAGTCGAACTGCGATATTTTCATGATACATTTTCTTGAAAAAACTTCGAATTGCTAGTGGTATTCGCCAAAATGCCATAACGGCCATCCAATCCGATCCAGCTTAGGATGTGGATAGCATACAGCTGTCTTTATGTTCACTTCCTTACCAGTGTCATCCAAAAGTGGCTCGTTTGCAGTTATTGCCCAATAAATTCCACCCGCTGATTGTCGTAATGTTATAACTGAACTATTGGTCATCGTGTGTCCTTCCACTATCCCAGGCTTTGAAACAGACCAACTGTACTTAAGTAATACTTTTGGACATCTGTAAAGTTGTATAGGAGGTGGTGCCCCGATTTTAATTCTAGGAGAGGCTAGGATAATCGCTGTCATTCACCGATCCAATTTAATTCGTGTATAAAAAACGTTTTGTCCTTAGGGGACTTTCCACTGATAAATGTTTGTTTCAATCCGTTTCATTTGTAACGAGCAAATACTTGATTCCGGTATGCGATCGTATTTATTAGGTGCCGGTGTTGTTGCGTTGACCTCCGGTATCCATGGATTTCTGGCCCAACTAAACGTTCCCCAGAATGCTTGATAATATGCCGGAAGTAAATTATGATAAGAAATGTTGTCCACATTAATGATTAGCTCCAGTACTTCCGACTCTTTTAAGCCATGTGAATGTGGCACCGGTTCACTTTGTATCCTTGTAATTAGGATCGTTAAGTATTGTTCCACATATGTCGTTAGTGTTTTCTCTGAGTCTCAGATGGGCTTAGCCACCACCCTAGTTCCCGACTCAATGTCTCTATTCGGTACCAAAAATTTTAAGATTTAAGAGCAGTCTATTAGTCAATTACCAGTAGTAAATGAGGAAATAGCTACCTATGTATGTCCTAACCCTTGAGACTATTCGCTGCTCAGGAAGGAGGGTTGGTCTTCGATTATCTTCTCGGTAACGAAAGCGGTGCTCGATGGGTGGTTAAAACGCACTGGATATATGACGAGAGACGCATACCTTCTTCACTTGTTTTTACATGTCGTTGTCTAAGTGCAGTTAGCACTTCTTGGGCTCTTCCTTTTGTCCCCAGGAAATTAAGAATTTCCTGGAATCCATACCTTGGCTGGTGTTGTGTCCGACGCCACAGAGCCGTTATCTTGAGATCTGGCTCGATACGAGCGAAGTCTTGTATATCCTGGGAAAAGTCCACCATCTTACCGATAGCTGCGGACGATGAACCGCTTGCCCTTGTCGCCCCGGAACCCCTCTGTCTGGAAGGGGGGGCAGGCCCCGTGCCCAGGACGTTCGTCCTTACAGTGGGTTCGCTCCCTTCTCTCCGTACTGATCCTCCCCATCTTTTGATGGGTGAGAGCTTGGCGGAAAATTGAGAACTTAGGTACCAAAATTTACGTGTAAGGTAATCCATGTTAGCTATTAACTATTGGCTACTATAAATGACCTAATACATGAGATAAGTGTTACCTCAGGATCTTCATAGAGTCGCGCCTGAGCGGTCTCCAAGTATCTTCTCGCTAATGAAAGCGGTGCTGGTTGGTTGCTAAATACGCACTGGATACTTAGCTGGAGCCGCATACCTGCTTCTCTTTTTCTTCGTTGACGTTGCTCAGATGTAGAGAATATTTCTAATTGAGCTCGTCCTTGTGTCCGTGGGAAAATTACGATGTCTGCTATATTGGTTTGTGCCAACATAAATCGTAACCTTTCACAATTTGTCTGATGTGAAGAGGCTTTGACGCCGTAGTTCTCCATCATCATCACTTGTATCATATCACTAAAGTCAGGCGAAAGCCTGTATGTGATATTTCTGTTGTAGAATTGAAGCGTCCGTGCTTCAACTGTTTCTCCAGTCCAATGACTCACTCACTTGGACCAAGTTAAGTCGGGCATCTTGCTCCCATCTGGAAATCTTTTCCGGAAGGCGTCTTGCTGTATTTTTCAGATCAATTTTCTTGAAAAATCTTCGTATGGCAAATGGCGTTTTCCAAATTGCCGTATTGCTTGTTAAGTCGTCATAAATTCCGGTACGTAACCAAAATTGTTGCATAACGACTGTAGCCACTGGTGACTTATCCGTAGTTGTAAGTTTTGCCGCCCATCCTGTCAATGGTATCGTTTCTTGACCTTCTTTGTGTAAAGCTTTTTGTCCCAACATCCGCCGTAATATCCTTTCAAATGATTTGTTTGACGTGTGGACGCTAAGTAATGCTCTCACTATTCTTTGTGTCCCTTCTTATGTCTTTTTGATCACGATGTGCTCCAAAAAGACGAAAAACAGTCATATTCCTCTTTTAATTTTGGAATCGTTGTACGTTGGGCGAGAGTCTTGACGCTAGCCCTTTAGCTTTACCATCGATTTCCTCAAACCGTTACTGCATAGCGGTTAGCCATGCTTGCTTCCACAGTGAAGAACTGGGAGGCCTGGTTAATACCAGTTCGTCAAGCCCCAGCTATGACCACAATTGAATTGATACTACTGTCTATTGTATTCAGCAATAGTACCAATGCTGAAATGGTTCTGATTTCTGGTTTTTCCGACAATTGACCTGTTGAATTTTCCATATCAGAATCAGGTTTTAAATGACCGGCTTTTTCAGAATGTTTCCGGCAGAAACAGGATCTGAGGCGGCGGTCGTTCTTGATGGAGGCTCGGTCTCCACCGCAGCCTCCGCAGGTGTCCTAGGTGCAGCTACTTCCTCACTCCCAGGTGAGTGGCGTAATTGCACTTCTTTTGGGTTTTGGTCATCCGACCGACCATCCCGAGATGGGGGCCCGGGCTCGGGGCCCGGGGCACGTATTCGCACAAAAGTAGGTGACTTCAGGTATTGGGTTGCTCGAAACACTCAGCCGATGCGCTTGAGGGCTAGGCAGCAAATTTCGAACTGGGTACCAAAATTTGTTGAGACTGATACTATAGTTTCCAACCAATACCTAAAATTACCACGTGGGTACGGTTTACTACCTAAATTAAGATGGCCGGTACTGGTATACCAAAATTAGTACCAAAATTGGATTTAGCCGATATCACATACCGGGACTTGCACCAACACTGGACTGAATACCGGTAATTAGTACCGGTAGTTTGTATCGGGCTTGACGTATCCGGTAATTGCATATACATTTTCTCCTTGGCAGTGGTCACAAGTAAAGTATACAAGAAGAGGGTTGCATGCCTCCATGGAGAACTATTGCCGTTTCAAGACGACGGACAGATGGTGGGGGAGCAGTTTTTTGCTTTAGTCATTAGTATCCTAGTAGATAGTTGTCAAAGGCTACCACTACTTGTTGTTTATTTTTCTTAACTTCTTCTCTCCAACACAAAAGACTTCTGTACTTTACACCAAATAGCATGACCAGCTTGGATGGTCATCCACCTCAACCAGGACGATACCTGGTCGTCGTCTCCAATTCCTTCTTCATGTCCGCTCACTAATCTCCCGTGTTCCGTCCGGCTACTACAGGGATATGGCCTCCCCGGAGCCTCGTATCTGGCTATTGACCAAACTGTCTCTTGACCACCTATGGCCACCATCAACCGCCGTTTAGCCCAGCTTGATTAGCTGGTCAACTTCTGGCTGGCCTGACCCACAGCATCCGGACCACCTCTTTTAGCCTGTTTCCATGTCCGTGTACTGATCCGGCACTTGCGAGTGGTCCCAAACACCACCGACAGCCGCCAGCCGGTGTCTATCATCTTGACCAGCAATTTGAACCAGGCAAAGACAGTTTGGTGAAGTGGTTCCGGAAGTAACGGGCTAATGAGAAGTGAATATACTTAACTGATTGGTAGAAATGTTGGCCCAAGCTAGCTGCCCGGATCGGCCACTGACGGACGCAGGATGACAGCTACCCGGGGTGTTCAGGGGCACTCATAAGCGACAGATCGGTGCAAGGCATGGAGTCAAGCCAGATGAAGGTGATCCGGAGGCTCGGAACCAGGTCAGTCAGAAGTTGGCCGGCCAGACCAGGTGGAGCTAGATGGCCGTCGATGGTGGTTATAGGTGGCCAAGGGGCGGATTGGCTAAGAGATGGACGTATGAAGGGCCATAGGGAAGGCTATGCCCCTGTAGAAGCCGAATGGGACGCCGAAGGTGGATGCGTGGCCGCGAAAGGGGAATCAGAGTCGGCGGCCAGGTCATAGGTCGAGGTGGATGGCTATCCAGATCGGTTGGCTTTTTTGTGTACGGTACACAAAAGCTATCCATGTCGGTCAGGATATTTGGTGTACGGTACACAAAAGCTATCCAGGTTGAGCTGGCCGCGCTATTTCAGGTAAGGCACAAAACAGTCCAGCCAGGTTATTTTGGTAGGGTACACAAAAAGGTTGTATTGGATCTTGGGGTAAAAATCAGTATACGTTTCGCTTTCTAAGACGCAAGTAATCATTGGTTCACAGCAGAGGGCCAGCAAGGTCACCTCTAGCTGCTATAGGTTTACCCGGGGAAGGTTGAAAGAAACCACCGGAAGTCTCCTGACCGGGAGTCGTCGCGAGACTTATACTCAACTCAAGTCGCCCGTGTTTTGAACACGGTTTATCTCTATTGAAAAGTGTGGTAAAGTTTTGGCCTACTGTGGAAGAATATGGAGTATTATTTGGATTGTTATTTACACATAAGATTGTATTTACCCCTTTATTATCTTCGGTTAAGCTGGCCGATCGATTATTCTCGGTACAGCCTTTGCGGCATACAAATTTTCAAGTATAACGCCAATCCTGCTCCCCGGTGAAGATTTTTTCCCAGGAGCAACCCTTGTCCTAACCCTCGTCCCCCTATTTTACCGACTTTTAACTTTTCGCCCTAGAGTCTACCTAGATAGCGTAACCGCCAGTGCTGACGGGTACACAAGGTGAGCTTTACAAACATGGATCATCCAAGTCGTCACAACCAGATGATGGAAGTGACTGATCCAGCCGGTTGGATGCTGGCTCGGATCAAGACTTGGATGGACGGAGTACCCTCTCCGTGGGAGTTGCTAAGGAGCGACCAGAAGGGGGCGACCAGTGCCACTATTACGTAATTACAACGAAGCGACCGCGGCGTATGAAAAGGTACACATGTGCATAGAATCAAATAGGCAATTTGGACGTTAAAAATTTGTTTATTTGTTATAACCATCAATCGCCGTTTTTCCCTTCATTTTTTATATGAAATTACATTTTAAAATGTCGTTAAATCTGGCCCTTACACAACGCAATCGTGTATACAAGGATGTATACAAAACACCAACCCCCCCACCACCACCTCGCCCCACCAACGGAAAGGCTCCGCTTCCCGCGGGGACAGAAGTTCGGCGGCCATCTGCACTTTCATTGAACGCAGTATCTAGACCGCAAGTCTAAACTCGACAGTACGGGCCGCATCTGCTACGTACGAATGTTACTTTTTTCATTTTCTTTATAAAGCTCACCAACTTGTATACACCACTGATTATATGTAGGAAATAAAGAATGACCGCTCCTGCTCGATAATTTTCCGATGGTGCGACTGACATAAACGAGGAGATGTCTTGTAATCTGCTAGCAAAGGCGACTGCCTCCACAAAGTGTCGTGGATGACAAATTATTGCACATAGGCAGCTTTACCATGACGTTTCGTGCGACGATCAACACTGAAGGCCAGACTCATCGCCACGTAGTCGTGAGACGATTGCTTCCCGAACTAGCAGAGCAACAGTCGAATCGCCTGGCATTTATGACAAACATTTCACTCTGCTGCCTTCGTACACCCAAACATCGTCACTTTTATCGGGGTTTTACGATCCCACTCAGCGCATCTCCAATCTTGATGCATTCTTATCAACATCGTGGCAGGATATGCAGCCATCAGAAGTGACAGAGTACATGCCCAACGGAGATTTTCGAACGCTGCGGACACTACAGTCTCGCCACACAAATGACTTTGGTTGGCTCCACTCCACTGTAATGTCAAATACAAAGGCACAGGTCGCGCTGGGCATTGTCGACGCACTGATCTATTTGCATTCTTGCCCGTCTGACATCAACACGCCACAGCACCATTTACAGCTAAATGCTCTATGAAGGTTATGCGTCGTGGGGGTTGATGCCTTGTAACCCAACATTCACATGAAGAGGAGGTTGCTGAGGTGGCATCAAGTGTGTTGGAAGAAGCTGGTTACACACCTGCAAGTCTTTTGGCGATGATTCTCAAGCGACTGATGAAGCTTACACAGCTCAAAGACAAGCGAGCCGAATCACTGCTTCTTAAATCGCTTTCACTTGATTGTGCACGAGAACTACAAGCGCGCTTCAGAAAAGTGCATTCGGGTAGGACGTTTTCGTTTATGTCACGACAAAGTACGTGGCTGTCATAGGCAAGATTGTGGGCAGCCCATAGGAAATAATTTCATTAAAAATAAGTCAATATGTTCTGTTTGAAGTCGTAATAAGTTTAACAAATATGATTGGAGTAGTAAAAAGGTTAATTACGAAATTTAGAAATGATTGGTTACAAGAATTCAATGTGAATTTAAATACAGTCAGTGCCCAAGTGACCATCCAGGAGGATGTATTGAGGGGGTCGTACCGAACGTGGTGCGGCTAGCAGGGTTGTCGCCTTTTTTAAAGTTAATTTTCCCTTGGGCCTCCAGGTTCGTACCCGTTTTGTATTTTGACTACCCCCCTTTTTTTGTAGCTCAGTGGAAGAGCCCCCGAAAGGGAAGGTTGTGGGTTTGAATCCACCCAAGGTATAGTTCACTTGTCTGAACAGATCAAGAGAAAGCAACGAAAATTTGTGGAGGGGCAAATACACAACAGATCGAAGCATATTACGAAGTTAAGCGTTTCGTGACATTGTGCAGGAGATGGACATGGATAAACCGTTGAGGGGAGGGAAGACCGAAAAAACTTGATGCACACGAAGAACCGGAGGCTTTGCTCCAGATAAATTTGTGGTATCTGCAACTGGATAATAGATGTTACCGTGGCCCCTCATACCCACACATTCGTGACGTCGGATAAGAGCCAGGGCTTGGAATGAGATTTGGCTGTTGTGCAGGGTGGTTTCGGTCAATCATTTCCGAGAAGTTGGGGCTGCGGCGAGTGCTGAAGACTCCATGTCCAGATTGATGAGAGTTTTGTAGGATGACAGCTTTTTGATGTCGTTGAATTCGCATTGGTTCAAAGACTCGCTGGCAAAATCCAGAGACTACCTCTGTGTGGTGAAGCGGCTTACAAAATAATGCAAGGTACTTTCCAAAGGGCGCATCCCGATTGGTGGAAATAAGGGCCAAGGGTGTAGGCGCCGGACAGTCGCCGCCGAGGAAGTCTACAAGCGGCCAGG
The DNA here is from genome assembly GCA_001887855.2 of Sclerospora graminicola. Lineage (NCBI taxonomy): Eukaryota > Oomycota > Peronosporomycetes > Peronosporales > Peronosporaceae > Sclerospora > Sclerospora graminicola. The sequence continues at coordinate 48,332 of MIQA02017075.1, forward strand.
TGGCGCCAAGCTGGAAATCGGACCGGCGGGCCTGACAAAGGGGCGTGGATAATCGGACAGGCAGGCAGAGCAGACGGGAGGATTATGGATGTCTGACGGCCGAGGCGCGGATAGAGGACGGCCAAGATGGCGGACTGTTCGTAAGGATGGAGAGAAGGGAGCCTGATAGAAGAGGATTGTTCTAGTGGAAGGAGTAAGCACCGGGATCGTAGGAAAGGCTGCCAAGGGATTGCTAGCGTCAGCGGCCGAGAGGTGTGGATGGGTGGCTATCCGGCCGAGCCGGCCGGGTACAATGTACCATTCGGACTGGTACCATATGGGTTCGGTGTACCGGCCGGGTTGGTACCATTTGGGGTTGGTGTACCGGCCGTACCGGTACACAGAGTCGGAGTTAGCCGGGTTGCGTGGGTAAGGTACATGACTGGTCAGACGTGTTATTTGAGGTAGGTTACACAAAGGGAGTATTGGACATAGGATAAATCAGTATACGTTTCGCTTTCTTAGACACAAGTCGCTTTTATTGGTTCACGGCAGAGGGCTAACAAGGTCCCCTCTTGCTGTTATTGGTTTGCCCGGGGAAGGTTAAGTTAACCCACCGGAAGTCCCCTGACCGGGAGTCGCGGCGACTTCGTATACTCACCTCAAGTCGCCCGTGTTTTGAACACGGTATTAAGTATTGGGAAGTGGTGACATTTGGCCTTCTGTGGAAGAGTGTGGAGTTGTATCTGCCTCGTATACACATTTGGATTCGCCCTTCATTGTTATTGGTTTAGCTGGCCGATCGATTATTCTCGGTCCAGCCGGTACTATACAAACTTCAAGTGTCCTATTGGTTTAGCTGGCCGATTGATTATTCTCGGCCCAGCCGGCACTATACAAAGTTCAAGTGTATTGCCCAACGAGCTCCCCGGTGACGATTTCCGCCCAGGAGCTACCCCTAGTCCTAACCCTCATCTCCCTATTGGACGGATTTACACTTTTCGCCCTAGGGTCCACCAGGAGAGCAAACCACCCAGTACTGACGGGTACACAAGGTGAGCTTTCAACATGCAACATCCGAGCAGTCACGATCAAGCGGATGGAAGTGGCCGATCTAGCCGGCCGGATGCCGGATCGGATCATGACTCGGATGGACGGAGTACCCCCTCCGATAGTCAGTCGTCTGGGACCCCCGTGGGTGTTCGCGTCTCAGGAAGATTTTCTGAGAGCGACTACACCACAATGGTGCGCGTGCCCGGATCTCTTGGTGACCCTGGATATCACCGCGAGTCCCTAGCGGGCGAAAGACCTAAACCTGTCAAATTTGTTGACGATGTTGTGTCGGGTGCATTGGGGGAAGGCATATCGCCCCCAATGCTGCTGAAGATGGAAGGATGCGATGGTCGCCTCGGATTGGGGGAGTTCGAGGTTGACATTAAAGAAGAAGTTACTCCCCTAGAGGCTCCGCCGGGGGCGGATTACGGTACTACTTACGGCAGTGCCGGCCGCTACACGGATGGAGCCGGATCGGACTATGGTGCAAGTCGCCATAGTCCGAGGAAGGATCATGGTTCCGACCATGATCCTAACGAACAAATGCATATTATGGATATAAAAGAAAAAATAAAGGAAGAAAAAGCGGAAGTCGGATACGACCGGAGTGGGAAGCCGGCCGGATCGGGACCAAGTCGCGATCTGGCCCCCCTACCCCTAAAGAAACCGGATTGGCAGGAATTGGATTATCCGACCTACAAAGACAAACCGCGATTCGAAGAGGAAGAAGAGAAGCAGGACGGCCTATCGACGGATATCGACTTGGAGCGTGCTTTCCATCTTCACGAGTTGGGGCAATTCTTGCGGACGGATAAGGTACTAAAAATAACACGGCCGAAGATCATAGGCGGATTGAAAGGTCCCGTCTCTCCCCCAACTCTCTCAGACGGCCACGTGTCCCTCATTAGAGGACTATTCGACCAACTCAAACAAGCCGGCATCAACACCGGCGTGTTTGATCCGAACGAGTTGTTTGATCTGAAGATGGACAAGTTGAAGGAGGCGTCCAGCGCCCTGCACGACCACTTGGTACCGCTAGTGGGTTGCTCGCCGCCGTCGAAAAAGATGACAGCTACGACTGGAGTGGCGCCGTCCACGCCGCCGGCGACAAGCAAACCGGCCGGTATACACTCAGGCTCTTCGCAGTACGAGTCTGCCCCTTCGGAAGCGGACTCATCTGATTCATCAGTGGGTATCACCCGCATGACGCTTGGCCCAAGGGGAGCAGCGCGTGTGGCGACAGCCATGAGACTTGGAGGACGTGAGGATCCGGGTACGCCCGAGCGGAAGAACGCCGGCCAGTACAGCGTACAGGCCTGGCGGACAGCGACGGCGGATCCAGAACCGAAGGAGGAAGACGAAGACGCGGATGGGCGGATTAAGAAGGAATGCCAATCTGGCAGCCCGGCTGCCCCTCAAGCCGCCCCTCAAGTCGCCCCTCAAGCCGCCCCTCAAGTCGCTCCTCAGGTACCGGATCACCTGCAAAACATGTTCTCGGCGATGATGGAGCGATACTTGGAAGAGCAACGTCGGCTGAGCGCCAGCCGCGGCAGTCCGAAGTCACCGGACCAGCCTGCTCGTCGTGGAACACAGGCCCCCGGACCAGTCCAGTACTATGCGAGGGAGACGAGTGATGAAGACATGGAGTCGGTGCAGTCCAAGCAAAGTGAGCCCCATGCCGCCCCGCCGAGCCGTCAGACAGGTCGCCGGACCGGACGTCGGCCAACGAACAGGAAGCTGTCTCTCAGCGACGTGGATATGGAATCTGTCAGGTCGGCCAAGTACCATTACGATCCGGATGACTTGGATCTGGGGATGGCCCGCCGAGCCCATATGGCCTCGGCCCAAGCGTTTGACGCGGATTCGGGAGCGATCACGAGGGTGCGAATGTCGGCCACGTCCGAGCTGAAAGACTTCATCGGACGCGACGCGGACGAGGACCAGGCCCGAGGATGGTTGAGCAAGACGAAGTCGGCATTTCTCAGAGACCGGACGTCGGACTATGAGAAATGCCTGATCTTCGGGGATTTGATGAAGGGACCAGCGAAACACTGGATCCAAGAGCTCAGCCGGGAAACCCGAGGAAATTGGAGGGGATTGGCCGGTGCGTTCGAGGAACAATACTGCGGAGCTGGAATGTCAGCGGCGCGACAATATTTTCACACCAGGAAGCGAGCGGATGAGTCCCCCCTGGAGTATCTCCATCGCTTAAATGTCGCTGGCATGAGAGCGGATATTCCCGTTAAAGAAGATACCAGCCGGTCGGAAGCTGCCCGTGAACACGTGGAACTTTTCATCAGCACGTTGGACGATCGGGAGCTGGCAGACCAGCTGGCGTTACTGCGGTTGAAGAATACGACGGAGCTGGAACTGACGTTGCGCACGTACTTAAGGGCGAAGAAGCAAGGCCCCAAGGCGGCAGTCGGAACCGGCCGTTTCAAGTCCCGATTTAACGCGGATCAAGGAGGCCGGCCGCCATCTACCAGGACGGCCCGAGCCGTCCGCATGGTCGCCCGAGAGTCAGACGCGACCAGCTCGGAAGAGGAGTACCAGCGATCTGGGGGCGAGTCTGAGGAGGAACAGTATCGGTACCTTTTCTCGGCAGAAGCCAGTCAGCCGTCCAGGCTGCCAGCCGGTTCCGGTCAGTCGAAGAATTTTCCGGCTCGAGCTGACCAGGATTACCCTAGGCGCAAGTGCACCCACTGTGGGTCCATCAAGCATGACGACCGGAGCTGCTGGAAGCGGCTGACGTGCAAGAAGTGCGAGAGGAAGGGACACCCGGCGGAACATTGCCTGTTCACGTGCAAGGCTTGCGGGGAGGTGCATGAGGCGGGACTGTGCCCAATGGAAGAATTTTACAACCTGTTGAAGAAGTGGTACGTCCCGACCAAGCATTCTGGAATGTTGCCGCCCGGAGCGGAAAAGATGTTAAACTAGATCGCTCGCCAGGTTGGAATCTGGTTCGAGCCGAGCGGTCTAGTGTTAGTATCTATGCATATGTCGGTAAAGAGGATAATCAAGAAGCAAAGCAAAGGATAACCGACAATACATGTAAGTTTGACGATTACGTCACCCGGTCCCCGGCCGGTACGGTTGACCCCTTCCTGGTGAGCAGTATACGGACGGATGAGTATTCCCGGTCTGAAGTGCGAATGGAATTGAACTTGTTACCTGGCGAGTCGCGAGGTTATTGGAAGTATCACTCGCCGGATAAATGGTTCAAGCAGGCCAAGGCGGATGGAAAAATCAATAACCAGAAAGCTACCATGCTGTTCGACTCTGGCGCAGAAGTGTCTATCGTAGACACCACCTTTGCTCGTAAGGTGGGGTGTGAGATAGACGAGACGAAGCGGCAGGAATGTATAGGCATTGGAGAAAATTCGTACATGACCCAAGGAAGGACAAGAGTCAAGATTACGTTAGCTGGGTCGTTGGTATACTATTTCACCGCCTGGGTAGGCAAGTTGGCCGGGCAGGATGCAATTTTGGGCATGGATTTTATGGTCCCGGCCGGTATACGGCTGGACTTATCGCATGGGACATTGACGTTGCCGGACGAGGTACAGATCCAGCTGGCCGGCCGGCGGCCCTTATATGGCGCCCACGTCCAGTTCCTCAAGCTAGGTCAGTTTGTAACGGTGCCAGTGGGAAAGGCGGTGGAAGTAATGTTACGACCACACGACCGGCGGAGTAAGTTATGGCTGACAAGGGGCGAGTGCTGGGTACCATCGTTCGTTAAAGGGGGTGGTCACCTCAACTTCATAAGCGTGACCAACATCTCTGAAAAGCCCCTCACCTTGCATGAAGATGTGATTGTTGGAATGTGGCTGGCCGAGGATAAAGTGCCCCGCCGGCCGGGCTATGTCACTATTGGCTCAAGACGCTATATCGAGTGGCAAAACCTGGCTTTTCAGGCAACCACCGATCTGGTCAGCGAAGAAGAAGAATTAGAAGAGGACCAGACTCCGATGGTGGATAAACCCGAGTACCGGACCCCTTCTAAAATATTGACGCGGAGCCGGCAGTCGCCGGATCCGGCCGAACGTATTGATCGAAGCTACGCCCCGATCGCGGAACTGGTTTTGCCCACTCAGAGGCAGACGGGCGAACGACAGAGTCGGGAGAAAGGACCAAGCAGAGTTGCATATGCGGTCAGCCCTGACGACAGTTGTGACGACCGAAGTGAAGGCGGATCGGCCCAGCCGGCCGAGCAGAATTCGGACATAGCCGAAGGCGGATCGGCCCAGCCGGCCGAGCAGAATTCGGAAATAGTCGAAGGCGGGTCGGCCCGGCCGGCCGAGCAGAATTCGGAAATAGCCGAAGGCGGATCGGCCCAGCCGGCCGAGCAGAATTCGGAAATAGCCGAAGGCGGATCGGCCCAGCCGGCCGAGCAGAATCCCGAAGCAGCCGAAGCCGATCAAGTCTGCATTCATGAAGGGGGCGAGCTATACGTTGAAGGCATGGAAGAGCAGATGGCGGTGTTACCTGAGGTGACCCCTTGCCCCCCAGCGGTCACTATCGACGAACTACAAGTGGGAGACCCGGATGTGAACACCCCGGAGGAGATCAGCAGATTGAAGGATATTATATGGAAAAGACGACATCTGTTGATCGGACCAGGGAACGCACTTCCTCCGGCCGCCCATGGGGCGGTATGTGATATTGATGTGGGAGGTGCCAAGCCGGTAGCACAGAGATGCCGAAGAGTCGCTCCCCAATATCGGGAAAAGCTGTCAGAGCTTATCAAGGGTTTGCTGGCCACCAAGATAATTCAGCCGTCCACCTCGCCATGGGCTTCGCCCATTGTAATTATCATTAAGAAGAATGGGGTGGATATAAGGTTGTGCATCGATTACCGGCTGGTGAACCGGCTGACTAAGCTGATGATTTATCCGATGCCGCTGATAAACGACCTGCTGGAGGACTTGGATAAAGTTTTGTGGTATTGCTCACTGGACATGGCCAGTGGATTCTGGGTGGTCTCTATGACCGATCGTGCACGGGAGATCTCTGCATTCGTGACGCCTTTCGGGTTGTTCGAGTGGAACCGGATGCCGTTCGGTCTGAAGAATGCCCCGCAGATTTATCAACGGTTGATAGATAACGCGCTGTACGGACACTTCAAGATCAAGGCGGATCAAGATCCGGCTCTGGTCGGGGATGTGTTCGCCGAAGGTGACCCGGACCCCGACCCAAAACCTTCAGTTTTGGGGCGGCGGTCTTACATTGATGACATTCTCGTTACGGCAACTACCTGGGATTTATTGTGTGACAAAGTGGAGAAGCTGATGATTACGTGTGAAAGGTGGAATCTTTCGATTAGTGTGGTTAAGAGTTTCTGGGGAAAGACTAAGGTAACCTATCTGGGTCACCAAGTGTCGATTGCCGGATTGGAGGCTAACCCGAAGGATTTGGAGTCCTTGAGTAATCTGCCTTTCCCGCGATCCCTAAAGGCTATGCAATCCTTTTTGGGCAGCCTGAATTATTACAGTCGGTTCATCGAGGATTTTGCAGTCTATGCGGCGGTCTTGTATGAGTTGCGGGAGGTGGATTACCATAAGCTGAGAGAGCAGGATAGGCAAGCGGAGACGCAAGCCGGGCCGGCAATTTCAGCCAATGAGGAAGCGCCCTTTTCGGGTATCTCAGCCAATGAGGAAGCGCCCTTTTCGGGTATTTCAGCCAATGAGGAAGCGCCCTTTTCGGGTATTTCAGCCAATGGGGAAGCGCCCTTGTCTGCCCAGACAAGCGACCGGCCGCCGGACCCCGGCGCGGCCGGCCCGGACGACCATATGACCCGAGCGATGGTGGCTTTTGGCATGTTAAAGGCGAAGATGGCGACCACACCGGTCCTGAAACATTTCGATGTTAATAAGACTCCGGTGGTCATCATCTACGCTAACAAGTGGGCCATCTCGGCCGCTCTCGTGCAAGATCATGATGGAGTGTACTGTCCCGTGACCTTCACCAGCCGGACCTTGAAAGTTAATGAAGTTAATTATGGGTTGGTGGATAAGGAAGTTCTGGCTCTATTACGAATCTTGGATGTGTGTTATACAATGCTGGTGTCTCGGCCTATCAAAGTACTCTCCAGACGGTCGACCCTATCATGGCTCTTGACGGCGAACGGGATTGACGGTCGGCTGGGGAGATGGGCGGCTCTGCTGTCTCAGTGGTCCCTCGAAGTGATTAAGTGTACTAAAGGGGAAGAGGAAATACTGGGCACACTGGCTGCCAGCATTACCCCCAGGGCAGAAGTGGAGGAAGCACTGATAGCGATCGCACCTCGGAAGCAGCCTCGACAAACTATCGTATTGCAGCCGCCAACAGTGGGACCCACGGAGGAACTAATGGTTTTGAGTTTCGATGGGTCGGCGAGTGTAAAGAAAGGGGTCGGGGCCTATAGTGCCATTTTGTGGAAGTTGCCCGAATGGAAGGCGATCGCGGCCGCCTCGGATTTCACGCCTGGCATCACGGTGAACGAAGCGGAGTATAGGGGATTACTGCTGTCCCTAGATCTGTTAGCTGGCCGGACACAGGGGCGGATCATCATATGCGGTGATTCCAACCTAGTGATCCGGCAAATCACCGGAGAGATAGATTGCAAGGCGCCGCGGCTGAGACTGTTAAATGATCGAGTTATGTCCGCCTTGCGGAGATGGCCGGAGCACGAATTGCTGCACGTCAAACGAGACTGGAATAACAGCGCAGACCATCTGGCCACCTTGGCCATGCGAGATCAGACCGGACTCACCGTTTCGGATCCAGGATTGTTGGACGAATTGGGGGAGATGAACAAACTATCGGAGATAATCAAACCGGCCGCTAGAGACGAGGGTCCCTCGCCCGAATCCAGCCGTCCCGTGGAAGGGGCATATAGCGACCGCGACTGGGAACAGGGCGTCCACGCCCGATCGGACCAAGAAGTGCCCTGCAGCAATAAAAGGTCCCTCTAGGCGGAACCCCGAGCAGGCCTGGCGAGACTGACCACGGTCGGTAGTCAACAGTGAATGTTTGGAGTGGGAACGGAAGAAGAACAGATGGATATATTAAAAAAGAAAAAACTGAGAGAAAGAGAAAAGAATTAAAGCAAGCCCGACTACTCATCCCCGTCGATGACTATACTTGCCTTGGAGCCGAGTCACCCGAAGCCCAGGGTGATCGGAGGGTCGTGCGCGGTATTGATTGCGCCAAGGATCTTGCTGGTCAATGGCCGCCAAAGATTGAGAAAGAGAGGTGGTCTGATCCAACGCACCTAGGCCGGGATACCACGTCCCTCCTTCCGCTGCATATCCACTCCTGCGGTTTGGTAGATGGAGCATGAACGGGAAGAGAAACAGGTCCAAGTCACATTCACCATCCCGGATACCCGCCATGATGAACGCACACAGACGGACCCACGCTTCGGAAGCTCGCCCCCGACGATTCTTACGGGCAAGGGAGTACCTGCGGAGGGACTCGTCCGCTCGCTTGTCCTCGGCCGAGATGTACAGGAAGTGAGTAGACTCCCAGATGGCCCGAGCATGAGCCACGGTGAAATCATGAAGTCTCGCTTTGAATTCCGCGAACCATGGATCGGATGGAAGCCCAATATCCGGCATCTTGGTGTGCAAGATTTTCCAGGGTTCGGTCATCATGAGTATGTCGATGGCGCCCGACCTCATCAGGTCAGGGTCCCAAGTCTTTGGAGACGGCGCCTTGTAAGATCGTGGGAATAACCAGAGATGCGGACGGGACAGAGAGTGAGCGAGTTGGGAACTGGGGATATCAGCCAGGCTGGTATTGCCCAGTTGCTGGCCAAGGCAGTATGGCAGACCAATCCGCCCCACTGGGGAAACGCCCTCCCGATAACCATAGAAGCGGAAGTTTGGGTAAAGAGGGCGCGAGATGAAGAGTACTCCTCCGGACTTTAGACTTGGCTGCCGGTCGGTGGGGTCGGCGTGTAGTACGTGACCCGGCCGGGGTTGAGCGTCGTTGTTTGGCCGGAGCCTGGGAAAGAGGTTCGTCTGAGTCACTCAGGTCGGGAGGGGTTAGCCACTGATCAGGAATGTCCTCGTCGTTGTCTTCCACTTTCTCCTCGGCCACTCCGTCGGAACTCGAGTTACGTGCGACCGAAGCGGCCGGGGCGTCGACAATGCTGGGAGGCAAGGATGGGTCGGACGGCTCATGTTCCCCAGAACCAAAACCTGCCGGCGGCGGGGTCTGCAGATCGATGATCTGATCGGATTCCACTGGACTTGTCGTTCGCCTACCGGAACGGGAAGGGCGGCGACGAGTATCCGCGCGAGAACGGATTAACGCAACGTTGACTTGCTGAGCCTCATAATCCTCGTCTTCTTCGTCGTCGTCATAGATAACCGAAGGGGAGGATGGCCCCGAGTCCGAAGATAGATTAGGCGACGCGGCCGCTGGCTCAGAAGAGGGCGCAGCTGCTTCGGATTCCGAGTCTTCTTCAGAGTTAGAACTGGGGGTGAGACCGGTTCTACCGGGAGTGTATTGAGGGGATGGAAGAGGTGTCCGCTCCGCGAACAGGCTGTCCTCGCTCTCCGACCCGGGCTCTTCCCCGTCGTCCGACTTGCCTGGAGAACATTGGCGCGAGGGTGGGGATTCGCTCTGCTTCCTCCTCTTAGGCGGGCTGGCATCGGCAAAAGAGGGGCTAAAGCCGGCCGGACGTTTTTGGCCCTGCGATCCTGCCGGGGCGGACGAAGAATTGGAACCGGCAAGGGGCGAATCGGAGCCGGCGGGATGTTCCTCAGGTTCCGACCCTGCTGCAGCGGGCAACGGGGTTGGGTTCGGCGGAGAAGTCTTCCACTGATCCACCATTCCCAAGACAGACAAGACGGATTCCCGTACCTTGGGAGGAGCTCGAAAAAGGGGAGCGGCCTGGCTCTGAGTCGCCTCAAGCTGGTCTTGAAGTCCACACAACAAGGACCTAAAACGATCCTCTTTATCCAGCATGGCATGACAAACACGGTCCGCCCGAGCCAGTATGGCATGGGCGTCGGAATTGTCCTGGCGGGCCCGGTACAGCTCAGACCGCAATTCCTGTTGCCGAGAAGTGGCTTCTTGCAACTGCCGCTCCAGATCCGTGATTTGGCGAAGGGCCTGGGCGTGGGAGTCGCGCAGGTGGTCGCGGTTGTCTCGCACCTTATCCAGGTCTTGGGATACCTGGCGGAGCCGGGTACGAAGATGCGTAAGCTCCCGAGACATGTCCGGAATTTTAGCAGATTGCTGTTTCAGCTGCTCTAACTGTTGAACTGCGGAGTGACAAGAGAATAAAAACTGTAAGCAACTGGGCCATCACGTAAGAGGAGACGAGGCACTCACGCTGAAGCTTGGATCGTTGGACCAATTCCTGATTGGCAGACCGGAGAGGTTCGACGACGTCTTCCAACATGCGGAAGCGGTTGCGCTCTCCCGTCAGGACGGCAACTTGGCATTCGAGATCGGCCACCTTTTCTTGGAGACTGATTATTTCGGGAGATGGACCCCGAACGGCGGCTTCATCAGCCCGGCGGTTGGCAGCGGCGAGCTGACGGACCAAGTCGGCTTGGATTTGCTCCAAGCCATCCACCTGGGCGGTCAACACGTCCAGCCTTTTTTCCATCCCGCCGTTTCGGAGATCGGGGTGGATGGCGCGGCCGCTCGTTGTAGAGCGTCCGTGAGCTGACCCACAATGGCCCGGAGGCGGGCCACTTCATCTTCCGCTGTTTTGCGACCGAGTTTCAGCTCCGCGACACGGGGGTTCAGGCGGTCCAACATCGCGCAAGAGGTTTTGAAGCTCTGAGACAGAGCTTCATAGTTGTCCTGGCAGGATCGAAGTTCCGCCCGAAGGGAAGAAACGACGACTCTCAGTTTGTCTCGGTCGCCGCAGGCTTGGCCGTGAACACGGAGCGCAGCCTCGGCGTCAGCGGTCGACAGCACCAGATCGGGGGCGCGAGATGACTTCGGCGGTTTTGCGATCTCCACCCCGCTGGCAGGCGAGTCATCATCCACGAGAACAAGGCGGCAGACGTTGGCCTTATCAATTTGCAAGACTGGAGGTAAATCAAGACAATGTTAGTATTGGTGAGCATGCTTGCTGGCCAGTGTGGAGACCGACCGAGTTATGGAGATATTATGAAGTGGTGGGGTGACGTACCAAAGCGAGGCATGGATGGGCGGTATCGGGTCAAGTGAGTTCGAGTGAGATCGTGTCCCGACCGTTGTGCGGCCGTGTCGCGACTCAGGGGCGGCTGTGGTGAAGCGACTTATAAAATAATGCAAGGTACTTTCCAAAGGGCGCATTCCGATTGGTGGAAATAAGGGCCAAGGGTGTAGGCGCCGGATAGTCGCCGCCGAGGAAGTCTACAAGCGGCCAGGTGGCGCCAAGCTGGCAATCAGACCGGCGGGCCTGACAAAGGGGCGTGGATAATCGGACAGGCAGGCAGAGCAGACGGGAGGATTATGGATGTCTGACGGCCGAGGCGCGGATAGAGGACGGCCAAGATGGCGGACTGTTCGTGAGGATGGAATGAAGGGAGCCTGAAAGAAGAGGATTGTTCTAGTGGAAGGAGTAAGCACCGGGATCGTAGGAAAGGCTGCCAAGGGATTGCTAGCGTCAGCGGCCGAGAGGTGTGGATGGGTGGCTATCCGGCCGAGCCGGTCAAGTACAATGTACCATTCGGACTGGTACCATATGGGTTCGGTGTACCGGCCGGTTTGGTACCATTTGGGGTTGGTGTACCGGCCGGACCGGTACACAAAGTCGGAGTTAGCAGGGTTGCGTTAGGTAAGGTACATGACTGGTCAGCCGTGTTATTTGAGGTAGGTTACACAAAGGGAGTATTGGACATAGGATAAATCAGTATACGTTTCGCTTTCTTAGACACAAGTCGCTTTTATTGGTTAACGGCAGAGGGCTAACAAGGTCCCCTCTTGCTGTTATTGGTTTACCCGGGGAAGGTTAAGTTTAACCCACCGGAAGTCCCCTGACCGGGAGTCGCGGCGACTTCGTATACTCACCTCAAGTCGCCCGTGTTTTGAACACGGTATTAAGTATTGGGAAGTGGTGACATTTGGCCTTCTGTGGAAGAGTGTGGAGTTGTATCTGCCTCATATACACATTTGGATTCGCCCTTCATTATTATTGGTTTAGCTGGCCGATCGATTATTCTCGGTCCAGCCGGTACTATACAAACTTCAAGTGTCCTATTGGTTTAGCTGGCCGATCGACTATTCTCGGCCCAGCCGGCACTATACAAAGTTCAAGTATATTGCCAGACGAGCTCCCCGGTGACGATTTCCGCCCAGGAGCTACCCCTAGTCCTAAACCTCATCTCCCTATTGGACGGATTTACACTTTTCGCCCTAGGGTCCACCAAGAGAGCTAACCACCCAGTACTGACGGGTACACAAGGTGAGCTTTCAACATGCAACATTCGAGCAGTCGCGATCAAGCGGATGGAAGCGACCGATCCAGCCGGCAGGAAGCCGGATCGGATCATGACTCGGATGGACGGAGTACCCCTCCGGTAGTCAGCGTCTGAGACCCCCGTGGGTGTTCGCGTCTCAGGAAGATTTTCTGAGAGCGACTACACCACAAACATTTAACCGTCACTGAGTAGATTTAGCGTATCGCTGGCTAATCCATCACATAGGCGAAAAGAATAAAAGGAAGCACTGCGTATATGATGGATAACGCGATCAATATCAATACTGACCGTCGGAACATTGGGCAACCTTGAATCGCCATCACCCTCATACTTAAGTTGAATCATCTAAGTGAGGTTATCCAAAGTACGATACTGGCCTTGCATTGTCACTGATTTATACTGCATCGCTTTCATGCAATGACGGATGTACCCAGCGATATCAGCAACTACAAATAAGCAAAGCCACCACGCATCCCTCGATTGAGGACGCCCTTTCTCGACTTGGTGCTCCAACAGAAGCTCATAATTCATCGCTAAAAATTGGCATGGATCGTGAATAGATTACCACCTCGTAGTAGCGTACGTCGGGCATTGGCCGATACTCGCTCTAACACTTTCATTTGGTCTTGTGAAAGTAATTTCAGCACCACGGGACATGCGAAAACGCACTAGCTTATCCAAATGGTCAAGAAAACCACCACCAACCACCACATTTAGGTGGTGATTTCCACACCAATTTACTGCCATGCCAGTCCCACCCTGTTGCACGCATGCACGGCGTATTTTTACAGCAAATCCTTGCCGGCAACCGAGCATCGTTGCTGCCCCGTCACTCGTAATACCGATAAGTTTGCGAAGAACTCCATCGCCCCCGACACTTTGCTGTACCTGGAGGACTAAGTCCGTATAGTTGGATGCTGTATGAGCTAGCTTTCCCATAGGTATCGCTAAAAGATGTACGATGAATATCGATCTATCGACTGCAAATCCCACACGCACATCGAAATATCCTTGACATCTGTGTGTTGCTCCGTCAACTAAAATTGAAAATGATCACACTGTCGATAGAATGAC
>MIQA02017077.1:0-16636 GCA_001887855.2 Sclerospora graminicola
GGTGAAGCGACTTATAAAATAATGCAAGGTACTTTCCAAAGGGCGCATTCTGATTGGTGGAAATAAGGGCCAAGGGTGTAGACGCCGGATAGTCGCCGCCGAGGAAGCCTACAAGCGGCCAGGTGGCGCCAGGCTGGAAATCGGACCGGCGGGCCTGACAACGGGGCGTGGATAATCGGACAGGCAGGCTGAGCAGACGGGAGGACTATGGATGTCTGACGGCCGAGGCGCGGATAGCGGACGGACAAGATGGCGGACTGTTCGTAAGGATGGGACTGTTCGTAAGGATGGAGAGAAGGGAGCCTGATAGAAGAGGATTGTTCTAGTGGAAGGAGTAGGCACCTGGATCGTAGTAGAGGCTGCCAAGGGATTGCTAGCGTCAGCGGCAGAGAGGCGCGGATGGGTGGCTATCCAGCCGAGCCGGCCGGGTACAATGTACCATTCGGACTGGTACCATATGGGTTCGGTGTACCGGCCGGGTTGGTACCATTTGGGGTTGGTGTACCGGCCGGGCCGGTACACAAAGTCGGAGTTAGCCGGGTTGCGTTGGGTAAGGTACATGACTGGTCAGCCGTGTTATTTGAGGTAGGTTACACAAAGGGGGTATTGGACATAGGATAAATCAGTATACGTTTCGCTTTCTTAGACGCAAGTCGCTTTTATTGGTTCACGGCAGAGGGCTAACAAGGTCCCCTCTTGCTGTTATTGGTTTGCCCAGGGAAGGTTAAGTTAACCCACCGGAAGTCCCCTGACCGGGAGTCGCGGCGACTTCGTATACTCACCTCAAGTCGCCCGTGTTTTGAACACGGTATTAAGTATTGGGGAGTGGTGACATTTTGGCCTTCTGTGGAAGAGTGTGGAGTTGTATCTGCCTCGTTTACACATTTGGATTCGCCCTTCATTGTTATTGGTTTAGCTGGCCGATCGATTATTCTCGGTCCAGCCGGTACTATACAAACTTCAAGTGTCTTATTGGTTTAGCTGGCCGATCGACTATTCTCGGCCCAGCCGGCACAATACAAAGTTCAAGTATATTACCAGACGAGCTCCCCGGTGACGATTTCCGCCCAGGAGCTACCCCTAGTCCTACACTTCATCTCCCTATTGGACGGATTTACACTTTTTGCCCTAGGGTCCATCAAGAGAGCTAACCACCCAGTACTGACGGGTACACAAGGTGAGCTTTTAACATGCAACATTCGAGCAGTCGTGATCAAGCGGATGGAAGCGACCGATCCAGCCGGCCTCAAGCCGGATCGGATCATGACTCGGATGGACGGAGTACCCCCTCCGGTAGTCAGTCGTCTGGGACCCCCGTGGGTGTTCGCATCTCAGGAAGATTTTCTGAGAGCGACTACACCACAATGGTGCGCGTGCCCGGATTTCTTGGTGACCCTGGATATCACCGCGAGTCCCTAGCGGGCGAAAGACCTAAACCTGTCAAATTTGTTGACGATGTTGTGTCGGGTGCATTGGGGGAAGGCATATCGCCCCCAATGCTGCTTAAGATGGAAGGATGCGATGGTCGCCTCGGATTGGGGGAGTTCGAGGTTGACATTAAAGAAGAAGTTACTCCCTAGAGGCTCCGCCGGGGGCGGATTACGGTGCTGCCTACGGCAGTGCCGGCCGCTACACGGATGGAGCCGGATCGGATTATGGTGCAAGTCGCCATAGTCCGAGGAAGGATCATGGTTCCGACCATGATCCTAACGAACAAATGCATATTATGGATATAAAAGAAAAAATCAAGGAAGAAAAAGCGGAAGTCGGATACGACCGGAGTGGGAAGCCGGCCGGATCGGGACCAAGTCGCGATCTGGCCCACCTACCCCTAAAGAAACCGGATTGGCAGGAATTGGATTATCCGACTTACAAAGATAAACCGCGTTTCGAAGAGGAAGAAGAGAAGCAGGACGGCCTATCGATGGATATCGACTTGGAGCGTGCTTTCCATCTTCACGAGTTGGGGCAATTCTTGCGGACGGATAAGGTGCTGAAAATAACACGGCCGAAGATCATAGGCGGATTGAAAGGTCCCGTCTCTCCCCCCACTCTCTCAGACGGCCACGTGTCCTTTATTAGAGGACTATTCGATCAACTCAAACAAGCCGGCATTAACACCGGCGTGTTTGATCCGAACGAGTTGTTTGATCTGAAGATGGACAAGTTGAAGGAGGCGTCCAGCGCCCTGCACGACCACTTGGTACCGCTAGTGGGTTGCTCGCCGCCGTCGAAGAAGATGACAGCTACGACTGGAGTGGCGCCGTCCACGCCGCCGGCGACAAGCAAACCAGCCGGGATACACTCGGGCTCTTCGCAGTACGAGTCTTCCCCTTCGGAAGCAGACTCATCTGATTCATCAGTGGGTATCACCCGCATGACGCTTGGCCCAAGGGGAGCAGCGCGTGTGGCGACAGCCATGAGACTTGGAGGACGTGAGGATCTGGGTACGCCCGAGCGGAAGAACGCCGGCCAGTACAGCGTACAGGCCTGGCGGACAGCGACGGCGGATCCAGAACCGAAGGAGGAAGACGAAGACGCGGATGGGCGGATTAAGAAGGAATGCCAATCTGGCAGCCCGGCTGCCCCTCAAGCCGCCCCTCAAGTCGCCCCTCAAGCCGCCCCTCAAGTCGCTCCTCAAGTCGCTCCTCAGGTGCCGGATCACCTGCAAAACATGTTCTCGGCGATGATGGAGCGATACTTGGAAGAGCAACGTCGGCTGAGCGCCAGCCGCGGCAGTCCGAAGTCACCGGACCAGCCCGCTCGTCGTGGAACACAGGCCCCCGGACCAGTCCAGTCCTATGCGAGGGAGCCGAGTGATGAAGATATGGAGTCGGTGCAGTCCAAGCAAAGTGAACCCCATGCTGCCCCGCCGAGCCGGCAGACAGGTCGCCGGACCGGACGTCGGCCAACGAACAGGAAGCTGTCTTTCAGCGACGTGGATATGGAATCCGTCAGGTCGGCCAAGTACCATTACGATCCGGATGACTTGGATCTGGGGATGTCCCGCCGAGCCCTTATGGCCTCGGCCCAGGCGTTTGACGCGGATTCGGGAGCGATCACGAGGGTGCGAATGTCGGCCGCGTCCGAGCTGAAAGACTTCACCGGACGCGACGCGGACGAGGACCAGGCCCGAGGATGGTTGAGCAAGACGAAGTCGCATTTCTCAGAGACCGGACGTCGGACTATGAGAAATGTCTGATCTTCGGGGATTTGATGAAGGGACCAGCGAAACACTGGATCCAACAGCTCAGCCGGGAAACCCGAGGAAATTGGAGGGGATTGGCCGGTGCGTTCGAGGAACAATACTGCGGAGCTGGAATGTCAGCGGCGCGACAATATTTCCACTCCAGGAAGCGAGCGGATGAGACCCCTTGGAGTATCTCCATCGTTTAAATGTCGCTGGCATGAGAGTGGATATTCCCGTTAAAGAAGATACCAGCCGGTCGGAAGCTGCCCGTGAACACGTGGAACTTTTCATCAGCACGTTGGACGATCGGGAGCTGGCAGACCAGCTGGCGTTACTGCGGTTGAAGAATACGACGGAGCTGGAATTGACGTTGCGCACGTACCTAAGGGCGAAGAAGCAAGGCCTCAAGGCGGCAGTCGGAACCGGCCGTTTCAAGTCCCGATTTAGCGTGGATCAAGGAGGCCGGCCGCCATCTACCAGGACTGCCCGGGCCGTCCGCATGGTCGCCCGAGAGTCAGACGCGACCAGCTCGGAAGAGGAGTATCAGCGATCTGGGGGCGAGTCTGAGGAGGAACAGTATCGGTATCTTTTCTCGGCAGAAGCCAGTCAGCCGTCCAGGCTGCCAGCCGGTTCCGGTCAGTCGAAGAGTTTTCCGGCTCGAGCTGACCAGGATTACCCCAGGCGCAAGTGCACCCACTGTGGGTCTATCAAGCATGACGACCGGAGCTGCTGGAAGCGGCTGACGTGCAAGAAGTGCGAGAGGAAGGGACACCCGGCGGAACACTGCCTGTTCACGTGTAAGGCTTGCGGGGAGGTGCATGAGGCGGGACTGTGCCCAATGGAAGAATTTTACAACCTGTTGAAGAAGTGGTACGTCCCGACCAAGCATGCTGGAATGTTGCCGCCCGGGGCGGAAAAGATGTTAAACTAGATCGCTCGCCAGGTTGGAATCTGGTTCGAGCCGAGCGGTCTAGTGTTAGTATCTATGCATATGTCGGTAAAGAGGATAATCAAGAAGCAAAGCAAAGGATAACTGACAATACGTGTAAGTTTGACGATTACGTCACCCGGTCCCCGGCCGGTACGGCTGACCCCTTCCTGGTGAGCAGTATACGGACGGATGAGTATTCTCGGTCTGAAGTGCGAATGGAATTGAACTTGTTACCTGGCGAGTCGCGAGGTTATTGGAAGTATCATTCGCCGGATAAATGGTTCAAGCAGGCCAAGGCGGATGGGAAAATCAATAACCAGAAAGCTACCATGCTGTTCGACTCTGGCGCGGAAGTGTCTATCGTAGACACCACCTTTGCTCGTAAGGTGGGGTGTGAGATAGACGAGACGAATCGGCAGGAATGTATCGGCATTGGAGAGAGTTCGTACATGACCCAAGGAAGGACAAGAGTCAAGATTACGTTAGCTGGGTCTTTGGTATATTATTTTACCGCCTGGGTAGGCAAGTTGGCCGGGCAGGATGCAATTTTGGGCATGGATTTTATGGTCCGGCCGGTATACGGCTGGACTTATCGCATGGAACATTGACGTTGCCGGACGAGGTACAGATCCAGCTGGCCGGCCGGTGGCCCTTATATGGCGCCCACGTCCAGTTCCTCAGCTAGGTCAGTTTGTAACGGTGCCAGTTGGAAAAGCGGTGGAAGTAATGTTACGACCACACGATCGGCGGAGTAAGTTATGGCTGACAAGGGGCGAGTGCTGGGTACCATCGTTCGTTAAAGGGGGTGGTCATCTCAACTTCATAAGTGTGGCCAACGTCTCTGAAAAGCCCCTCACCTTGCATGAAGATGTGATTGTTGGAATGTGGCTGGCCGAGGATAAAGTGCCCCGCCGGCCGGGCTATGTCACTATTGGCTCAAGACGCTATATTGAGTGGCAAAACCTGGCTTTTCAGGCAACCACCGATCTGGTCAGCGAAGAGGAAGAATTAGAAGAGGACCAGACTCCGATTGTGGATAAACCCGAGTACCGGACCCCTTCTAAAATATTGACGCGGAGCCGGCCGTCGCCGGATCCGGCCGAATGTATTGATCGAATCTACGCCCCGATCGCGGAACTGGTTTTGCCCACTCAGAGGGAGACGGATGAACGACAGAGTCGGGAGAAAGGACCAAGCAGAGTTGCATATACGGTCAGCCCCGATGACAGTTGTGACGACCGAAGTGAAAGCGGATCGGCCCAGCCGGCCGAGCAGAATTCGGAAATAGCCGAAGGCGGATCGGCCCAGCCGGCCGAGCAGAATTCGGAAATAGCCGAAGGCGGATCGGCCCAGCCGGCCGACCAAGATCCCGAAGCAGCCGAAGCCGATCAAGTCTGCATTCATAAGGGGGCGAGCTATACGTTGAAGGCATGGAAGAGCAGATGGCGGTGTTACCTGAGGTGACCCCTTGCCCCCCAGCGGTCACTATCGACGATCTACAAGTGGGAGATCCGGATGTGAACACCCCGGAGGAGATCGGCAGATTGAAGGATATTATATGGAAAAGACGACATCTGTTGATCGGACCAGGGAACGCACTTCCTCCGGCCGCCCATGGGGCGGTATGTGATATTGATGTGGGAGGCGCCAAGCCGGTCGCACAGAGATGCCGAAGAGTCGCCCCCCAGTATCGGGAAAAGCTGTCAGAGCTTATTAAGGGTTTGCTAGCCACCAAGATAATTCAGCCGTCCACCTCGCCATGGGCTTCGCCCATCGTAATTATTATTAAGAAGAATGGGGTGGATATAAGGTTGTGCATCGATTACCGGCTGGTGAACCGGCTGACTAAGCTGATGGTTTATCCGATGCCGCTGATAAACGACCTGCTGGAGGACTTGGATAAAGTTTTGTGGTATTGCTCATTGGACATGGCCAGTGGATTCTGGGTGGTCTCTATGACCGATCGTGCACGGGAGATCTCTGCGTTCGTGACGCCCTTCGGGTTGTTCGAGTGGAACCGGATGCCGTTCGGTCTGAAGAATGCCCCGCAGATTTATCAACGGCTGATAGATAACGCGCTGTACGGACACTTCAAGATCAAGGCGGATCAAGATCCGGCTCTGGTCGGGGATGTGTTCGCCGAAGGTGACCCGGACCCCGACCCAAAACCTTCAGTTTTGGGGCGGCGGTCTTACATTGATGACATTCTCGTTACGGCAACTACCTGGGATTTACTGTGTGACAAAGTGGAGAAGTTGATGATTACGTGTGAAAAGTGGAATCTTTCGATTAGTGTGGTTAAGAGTTTCTGGGGAAAGACTAAGGTGACCTATCTGGGTCATCAAGTGTCGATTGCCGGATTGGAGGCTAACCCGAAGGATTTGGAGTCCTTGAGTAATCTGCCTTTCCCGCGATCCCTAAAGGCTATGCAATCCTTTTTGGGCAGCCTGAATTATTACAGTCGGTTCATCGAGGATTTTGCAGTCTATGCGGCGGTCTTGTATGAGTTGCGGGAGGTGGATTACCATAAGCTGAGAGAGCAGGATAGGCAAGCGGAGACGCAAGCCGGGCCGGCAATTTCAGCCAATGAGAGGAAGCGCCCTTTTCGGTTATTTCAGCCAATGGGGAAGCGCCCTTCTCGAGTATTTCAGCCAATGGGGAAGCGCCCTTGTCTGCCCAGACAAGCGACCGGCCGCCGGACCCCGGCGCGGCCGGCCCGGACGACCACATGACCCGAGCGATGGTGGCTTTTGGCATGTTAAAAGCGAAGATGGCGACCACACCGGTCCTGAAACATTTCGATGTTAATAAGACTCCGGTGGTCATCATCTACGCTAACAAGTGGGCCATCTCGGCCGCTCTCGTGCAAGATCATGATGGAGTGTACTGTCCCGTGACCTTCACCAGCCGGACCTTGAAAGTTAATGAAGTTAATTATGGGTTGGTGGATAAGGAAGTTCTGGCTCTATTACGGATCTTGGATGTGTGTTATACTATGCTGGTGTCTCGGACTATCAAAGTACTATCCAGACGGTCGACCCTATCATGGCTCCTGACGGCGAATGGGATTGATGGCCGGCTGGGGAGATGGGCGGCTCTGTTGTCTCAGTGGTCCCTCGAAGTTATTAAGTGTACTAAAGGGGAAGAGGAAATACTGGGCACACTGGCTGCCAGTATTACCCCCCGGGCAGAAGTGGAGGAGGCACTGATAGCGATCGCACCTCGGAAGCAGCCTCGACAAACTATCGTATTGCCGCCGCCAACAGTGGGACCCACGGAGGAACTAATGGTTTTGAGTTTCGATGGGTCGGCGAGTGTAAAGAAAGGGGTCGGGGCCTATAGTGCCATTTTGTGGAAGCTGCCCGAATGGAAGGCGATCGCGGCCGCCTCGGATTTCACGCCTGGCATCACGGTGAACGAAGCGGAGTATAGAGGACTGCTGCTTTCTCTAGATCTGTTGGCTGGCCGGACACAGGGGCGGATCATCATATGCGGTGATTCCAACCTAGTGATCCGGCAAATCACCGGAGAGATAGATTGCAAGGCGCCGCGGCTGAGGCTGTTGAATGATCGGGTTATGTCCGCCTTGCGGAGATGGCCGGGGCACGAATTGCTGCACGTCAAACGAGACTGGAATAACAGCGCAGACCATCTGGCCGCCTTGGCCATGCGAGATCAGACCGGACTCACCGTCTCGGATCCAGGATTGTTGGACGAATTGGCGGAGATGAACAAGCTATCGGAGATAATCAAACCGGCCGCTAGAGACGAGGGCCCATCGCCCGAATCCAGCCGTCCTATGGAAGGGGAATATAGCGACCGCGACTGGGAACAGGGCGTCCACGCCCGATCGGACCAAGAAGTGCCCTGCAGCAATGAAAGGTCCCTCTAGGCGGACCCCGAGCAGACCTGGCGAGGCTAACCACGGTTAGTAGTCAACAGTGAATGTTTGGAGTGGGAACGGAAGAAGAACAGATGGATATATTAAAAAAGAAAAAAACTGAGAGAAATGGAAGAATTAAAGCAAGCCCGACTACTCATCCCCGTCGATGACTATACTTGCCTCGGAGCCGAGTCACCCGAAGCCCAGGGTGGTCGGAGGGCCGTGCGCGGTATTGATTGCGCCAAGGATCTTGCTGGTCAATGGCCGCCAAAGATTGAGAAAGAGAGGTGGTCTGATCCAACGCACCTAGGCCGGGATACCACGTCCCTCCTTCCGCTGCATTTCCACTCCTGCGGTTTGGTAGATGGAGCATGAACGGGAAAAGAAACAGGTCCAAGTCACATCTACCATCCCGGATACCCGCCATGATGAACGTACACAGACGGACCCACGCCTCGGAAGCTCGTCCCCGACGATTCTTACGGGCAAGGGAGTACCTGCGGAGGGACTCGTCCGCTCGCTTGTCCTCGGCCGAGATGTACAGGAAGTGGGTAGACTCCCAGATGGCCCGAGCGTGAGTCACGGTGAAATCATGAAGTCTCGCTTTGAATTCCGTGAACCATGGATCGGATGGAAGCCCCATATCCGGCATCTTGGTGTGCAAGATTTTCCAGGGTTCGGTCCCCATGAGTGTGTCGATGGCGCCCGACCTCATCAGGTCAGGGTCCCAAGTCTTTGGAGACGGCGCCTTGTAAGATCGTGGGAACAACCAGAGAGGCGGACGGGACAGAGAGTGAGCGAGTTGGGAACTGGAGATATCAGCCAGACTGGTGTTGCCCAGTTGCTCGACTGGCCAAGGCAGTATGGCAGGCCGATCCGCCCCACTGGGGAAACGCCCTCCCGATAACCACAGAAGCGGAAGTTTGGGAAAAGAGGGCGTAGGAGGTAGAGTACTCCTCCGGACCTTAGACGTGGCCGCCGGTCGGTGGGGCCGGCGTGTAGTACGTGACCCGGCCGGGGTTGATCGTCGTTGTTTGGCCGGAGCCTGGGAAAGAGGTTCGTCTGAGTCACTCAGGTCGGGAGGGGTTAACCACTGATCAGGGATGTCCTCGTCGTTGTCTTCCACTTTCTCCTCGGCCACTCCGTCGGAACTCGAGTTACGTGCGACCGAAGCGGCCGGGGCGTCGACAATGCTGGGAGGCAAGGATGGGTCGGACGGCTCATGTTCCCCGGAACCAAAACCTGCCGGCGGCGGGGTCTGCAGATCGATGATCTGATCGGATTCCACTGGACTCGTCGTTCGCCTACCGGAACGGGAAGGGCGGCGACGGGTATCCGCGCGAGAACGGATTAACGCAACGTTGACTTGCTGAGCCTCGTAATCCTCGTCTTCTTCGTCGTCGTCATAGATAACCGAAGGGGAGGATGGCCCCGAGTCCGAAGAAGGATTAGGCGACGCGACCGCTGCCTCAGAAGAGGGCACGGCCGCTGACTCAGAAGAGGGCGCAGCCGCTTCGGATTCCGAGTCTTCTTCAGAGTTAGAACTGGGGGTGAGACCGGTTCTACCGGGAGTGTATTGAGGGGATGGAAGAGGTGTCCGCTCCGCGAACAGGCTGTCCTCGCTCTCCGACCCGGGCTCTTCCCCGTCGTCCGACTTGCCTGGAGAACATTGGCGCGAGGGTGGGGATTCGCTCTGCTTCCTCCTCTTAGGCGGGCTGGCATCGGCAAAAGAGGGGCTAAAGCCGGCCGGACGTTTTTGGCCCTGCGATCCTGCCGGGGCGGACGAAGAATTGGAACCGGCAAGGGGCAAATCGGAGCCGGCGGGATGTTCCTCAGGTTCCGACCCTGCTGCAGCGGGCAACGGGGTTGGGTTCGGCGGAGAAGTCTCCCACTGATCCACCATTCCCAAGACAGACAAGACGGATTCCCGTACCTTGGGAGGAGCTCGAAAAAGGGGAGCGGCCTGGCTCTGAGTCGCCTCAAGCTGGTCTTGAAGTCCACACAACAAGGACCTAAAACGATCCTCTTTATCCAGCATGGCATGACAAACACGGTCCGCCCGAGCCAGTATGGCATGGGCGTCGGAATTTTCCTGGCGGGCCCGGTACAGCTCAGACCGCAATTCCTGTTGCCGAGAAGTGGCTTCTTGCAACTGCCGCTCCAGATCCGTGATTTGGCGAAGGGCCTGGGCGTGGGAGTCGCGCAGGTGGTCGCGGTTGTCTCGCACCTTATCCAGGTCTTGGGACACCTGGCGGAGCCGGGTACGAAGATGCGTAAGCTCCCGAGACATGTCCGGAATTTTAGCAGATTGCTGTTTCAGCTGTTCTAACTGTTGAACTGCGGAGTGACAAGAAAATAAAAACTGTAAGCAACTGGGCCATCACGTAAGAGGAGACGAGGCACTCACGCTGAAGCTTGGATCGTTGGACCAATTCCTGATTGGCAGACCGGAGAGGTTCGACGACGTCTTCCAACATGCGGAGGCGGTTGCGCTCTCCCGTCAGGACGGCGACTTGGCATTCGAGATCGGCCACCTTTTCTTGGAGACTGATTATTTCGGGAGATGGACCCCGAACGGCGGCTTCATCAGCCCGGCGGTTGGCAGCGGCGAGCTGACGGACCAAGTCGGCTTGGATTTGCTCCAAGCCATCCACCTGGGCGGTCAACACGTCCAGCCTTTTTTCCATCCCCGCCGTTTCGGAGATCGGGGTGGATGGCGCGGCCGCTCGTTGTAGAGCGTCCGTGAGCTGACCCACAATGGCCCGGAGGCGGGCCACTTCATCTTCCGCTGTTTTGCGACCGAGTTTCAGCTCGGCGACACGGGGGTTCAGGCGGTCCAACATCGCGCAAGAGGTTTTGAAGCTCTGAGACAGAGCTTCATAGTTGTCCTGGCAGGATCGAAGTTCCGCCCGAAGGGAAGAAACGACGACTTTCAGTTTGTCTCGGTCGCCGCAGGCTTGGCCGTGAACACGGAGCGCAGCCTCGGCGTCAGCGGTCGACAGCACCAGATCGGGGGCGCGAGATGACTTCGGCGGTTTTGCGATCTCCACCCCGCTGGCAGGCGAGTCGTCATCCACGAGAACGAGGCGGCAGACGTTGGCCTTATCAATTTGCAAGACTGGAGGTAAACCAAGACAATGTTAGTATTGGTGAGCATGTTTGCTGGCCAGTGTGGAGACCGACCGAGTTATGGAGATATTATGAAGGGTGGGGTGACGTACCAAAGCGAGGCATGGATGGGCGGTATCGGGTCAAGTGAGTTCGAGTGAGATCGTGTCCCGACCGTTGTGCGGCCGTGTTGCGACTCAGGGGCGGCTGTGGTGAAGCGACTTATAAAATAATACAAGGTACTTTCCAAAGGGCGCATTCCGATTGGTGGAAA
Source organism: Sclerospora graminicola (assembly GCA_001887855.2). Classification (NCBI taxonomy): domain Eukaryota; phylum Oomycota; class Peronosporomycetes; order Peronosporales; family Peronosporaceae; genus Sclerospora; species Sclerospora graminicola. The sequence goes on from MIQA02017077.1 coordinate 11,387, forward strand.
TAAGGGCCAAGGGTGTAGGCGCCGGATAGTCGCCGCCGAGGAAGTCTACAAGCGGCCAGGTGGCGCCAAGCTGGCAATCAGACCGGCGGGCCTGACAAAGGGGCGTGGATAATCGGACAGGCAGGCAGAGCAGACGGGAGGATTATGGATGTCTGACGGCCGAGGCGCGGATAGAGGACGGCCAAGATGGCGGACTGTTCGTAAGGATGGAAAGAAGGGAGCCTGAAAGAAGAGGATTGTTCTAGTGGAAGGAGTAAGCACCGGGATCGTAGGAAAGGCTGCCAAGGGATTGCTAGCGTCAGCGGCCGAGAGGTGTGGATGGGTGGCTATCCGGCCGAGCCGGCCGGGTACAATGTACCATTCGGACTGGTACCATATGGTTCGGTGTACCGGCCGGGTCGGTACCATTTGGGGTTGGTGTACCGGCCGTACCGGTACACAGAGTCGGAGTTAGCCGGGTTGCGTTGGTAAGGTACATGACTGGTCAGACGTGTTATTTGAGGTAGGTTACACAAAGGGAGTATTGGACATAGGATAAATCAGTATACGTTTCGCTTTCTTAGACACAAGTCGCTTTTATTGGTCCACGGCAGAGGGCTAACAAGGTCCCCTCTTGCTGTTATTGGTTTACCCGGGGAAGGTTAAGTTTAACCCACCGGAAGTCCCCTGACCGGGAGTCGCGGCGACTTCGTATACTCACCTCAAGTCGCCCGTGTTTTGAACACGGTATTAAGTATTGGGAAGTGGTGACATTTGGCCTTCTGTGGAAGAGTGTGGAGTTGTATCTGCCTCATATACACATTTGGATTCGCCCTTCATTATTATTGGTTTAGCTGGCCGATTGATTATTCTCGGTCCAGCCGGCACTATACAAACTTCAAGTGTCTTATTGGTTTAGCTGGCCAATCGACTATTCTCGGCCCAGCCGGCACTATACAAAGCTCAAGTATATTGCCAGACGAGCTCCCCGGTGACGATTTCCGCCCAGGAGCTACCCCTAGTCCTACACTTCATCTCCCTATTGGACGGATTTACACTTTTCGCCCTAGGGTCCATCCAGAGAGCTAACCACCCAGTACTGACGGGTACACAAGGTGAGCTTTCAACATGCAACATTCGAGCAGTCGCGATCAAGCGGATGGAAGCGACCGATCCAGCCGGCCGGAAGCCGGATCGGATCATGACTCGGATGGACGGAGTACCCCCTCCGGTAGTCAGTCGTCTGGGACCCCCGTGGGTGTTCGCGTCTCAGGAAGATTTTCTGAGAGCGACTACACCACAAACATTTAACCGTCACTGAGTAGATTTAGCGTATCGCTGGCTAATCCATCACATAGGCGAAAAGAATAAAAGGAAGCACTGCGTATATGATGGATAACGCGATCAATATCAATACTGACCGTCGGAACATTGGGCAACCTTGAATCGCCATCACCCTCATACTTAAGTTGAATCATCTAAGTGAGGTTATCCAAAGTACGATACTGGCCTTGCATTGTCACTGATTTATACTGCATCGCTTTCATGCAATGACGGATGTACCCAGCGATATCAGCAACTACAAATAAGCAAAGCCACCACGCATCCCTCGATTGAGGACGCCCTTTCTCGACTTGGTGCTCCAACAGAAGCTCATAATTCATCGCTAAAAATTGGCATGGATCGTGAATAGATTACCACCTCGTAGTAGCGTACGTCGGGCATTGGCCGATACTCGCTCTAACACTTTCATTTGGTCTTGTGAAAGTAATTTCAGCACCACGGGACATGCGAAAACGCACTAGCTTATCCAAATGGTCAAGAAAACCACCACCAACCACCACATTTAGGTGGTGATTTCCACACCAATTTACTGCCATGCCAGTCCCACCCTGTTGCACGCATGCACGGCGTATTTTTACAGCAAATCCTTGCCGGCAACCGAGCATCGTTGCTGCCCCGTCACTCGTAATACCGATAAGTTTGCGAAGAACTCCATCGCCCCCGACACTTTGCTGTACCTGGAGGACTAAGTCCGTATAGTTGGATGCTGTATGAGCTAGCTTTCCCATAGGTATCGCTAAAAGATGTACGATGAATATCGATCTATCGACTGCAAATCCCACACGCACATCGAAATATCCTTGACATCTGTGTGTTGCTCCGTCAACTAAAATTGAAAATGATCACACTGTCGATAGAATGACGCTCATTGCAGATAAATTTATGGCTACAACGTAGCGAACGTAGCGTCCCACGGTTTGTTCGGATGGTTTTCCGAGCTTCATAGTACAATGCATTCGCCAAAAATGACAAAAAGACGAGATACAGCTCGAAAACTCGATGATGCGTTAATACAACAAACGACAGTCTCGAATTGCTGTCTGTATTGAATTGAGAGCTCGTAGTCGCCGTCCTCTCGCTCAATAAAATCGTCAGACATATTGATGGGCCAATTTCACCATCAGGGATCACAAAATCAGATTTTGTACCGGAACCGGTCCGGTTACTGAGCAGCCGTCGGATTACCCCCATGATTTTTGGGGAACTCAAAGTCGAATACTGTATTTTGCCCGTGCAAGGTGGGTATGGATCGCTTCCTTGAAGAAAAACGAGCGCCGTTGATCATCTTCTAACGGCAAGTTGTTGAATATTTCCCATTGTACTGGGTTCTGTTTAGTTAGATGCGAAATTACGTTGTCTCTCCGAAACCTTGAGAATGTTTTTATATTAGCGCACTTCTTGCGCTCTTTTCGATTGAAAAGGCTTGAGAACTCTGTAGTTCTCTTTACCTTCACGTCCTCGCGGTCAAACGTCTCGCAAACTTACATCTCGCTTCGAGGACTTCGCTTGCAGCATCATGCCGCATCGGACGTAGGCCTACCTCCATTTCATACTTTGGGAACCATTTCTGGCGTTGATCGGGTATGCTAAACGTAGTTTGGACGAGTACGGAGTTGATGTTACGAGCACTAGAACAGGGAGTCTTGGATCGCCGCCCTATCGATGAATCCCTGTTGTTCTTGCTCCTTTCAGCGACCTCCTTGGTTCTCCCCATTTATCGACTTACGAGATCGCAAATGTCCTTGTCAAATTAAATTAGGTATTCTGTACTTTTTCTCGACCCACTACCCACTTTTAAGAGGCCTGGGGATCTAGAATGGGAGTTTAAGGTTTTAGAAATTTTAGGTTTTAATCAAAGTGGGAAAATAGGCAATTCAATGTTTTAAAAGAACATGTAAAACCCTTACACGTAAAACCATTTAAAACCATTTTGAGTCGCCTTTTGACGAAGTTTTGGATTTGTGTCACCTTTTGGAATATTCCCAGTTTTTTAATTACCGCATAACCGCTGTTGTCCAGAATTAGCAAGTTTATTTTACTTCACTACTTTGAAGTATTTCATTGACAGCATTTGATAGCACTTATTGCATGTTGATGATTTGGCTGGCGCTCGATGTAAGCTATTCCAGATGGGGCACAACAAACTTTGAGAATACACCAGCTGTGGATTCAGGGTTGCATCGTTGCGAAAAAATGAGGCACGATTGCGCTTTGCCATGGAAGTGACGTGTAATAATGGAAGTGCAAAGATATAAAAAATATTTTTAAAAGAATATTTTATATGGATAGTATAAATTAAAATGATGTTATTAAAAGTAGTTTATAAAGCATAAACATTGCAATTGACCTCAACAATTAAAACCGCAATGTACCCTTTTGCGCAACGATATGGACGTCCTGTAGGCTTGGTGGTTGTTGTCGCTGGATCTCCTAAAGACTCAGCCACGTATGTAAAAATGAAGCAAAAGCTTGTAGTGCTGCAGGTTCGGAATCCTGGAAAATTGAGATCCCATTGGAGCAAAGTGGTGAAAACAAGTCGAGGGATGATTTGATGAGTGAGTTGCTTTCGATGATTAAAGAACTCAACAACCAAGATAATGTGGATGGAATTATTGTGCAACTCTGCCTTCTTACGTAAATCAAGACGTGATTCTAGGTAACTTTTTCTTAAAACGAAAATCTGTCTCAGCACCATTCATGTACGAATCGATTCGATGTTGCAGGAGGATACTACACCTTTTACCGGTCGTTCTTCACAACCAGTACAAAAAATGGGCTGTATACAGACCAAAAGTTTCGATTCAAAACAACCGTAACATTTTTTTTAAATGACCAAGGCACCGTCTGTTAAGGGGCTAGGTGTAGCACACCATAGGAGTACACTGTACGTAAAGTGCTCAACGACGTGTCTGGTAGCGGCAGTGGGGTTGTGCTGTATCTCCATGGAATCACTGTCGTCGTAACGTAACATTCTACGAGCGTTTGTGCAGAGAATAACCTATGACTTGCTTAATCATGGTGTGAGTGACCTCGATCCGCATAAGACGCGTGGGTACATTATTGTATGAATTTACGTGGATAAAACAAACGACTTTATTACATTCGCAAAGCGCTCAATTGTTGTAAACTACCTAAATTAGGGTCAGTCGTACCTTGTGTAGGATCTGGTGTACCACTGAGTGTACCCATAAATTAATTAGTAATAGTTTAACTCCTAATTAGCACTTAATTAAGGAAATACGTAAACCCACAACAGGCGGGGTCAGAATGGCTTCGGGGACTCGGTTGGGTGTGCAGATGAGGGATAATTGACAACTATCCATCGAGCCCTGCTCGGTTACCTTGGAGTGAGTGCCCCGCACTCCTCCATCCCACTTCTCATCCTGCACCCATACTGCACGCCCTATATATATTAGGTTAGACTATAATTATCTAATATATCTTACCTTTTGTATGTTCTGATCATAGCGGGTTGTCGCACTTCTACCGTTTCCAACACTCCCCCTCGACAACCGCGTTCGATCTTCTATCCACACAGACTCTGTCCTTTGGCTGACTTTCAATGGTTCTTTTCGAGCCCTGCTCTATGGGACTAGCGCCCTGCGCGTACCCGCCATTGCTTCCATGTCATTGAGCCCTGCTCCTAGGGCCTAGCGCCCTGCGCGTACCCGCCATTCTGGACCCCGCCCCGCCCTGCGGTCTACTCTACTATATCCATCTTATTGCTCCCCCTGAGCTGCAACGTTCTTCATTGCTTCAATCCATAGTGCAAAGCACTCATCCTTTTCTTCAGGGCCTTGTTCTCCCCCTGTTTCCTTAGCTTCTTCCATCGATAGCTTTTGTCCTTCACGAGCATACGCCGCTGCTCTTCGTGACACCACACCAAGCATTGTCCGGAATTTAACAAACTTGACGCGCGCCAGCGCC
>MIQA02017078.1:0-10103 GCA_001887855.2 Sclerospora graminicola
CTGTTGTAAACTACCTAAATTAGGGTCAGTCGTACCTTGTGTAGGATCTGGTGTACCACTGAGTGTACCCATAATTAGCAATAGTTTAACTCCTAATTAGCACTTAATTAAGGAAATACGTAAACCCACAACAGGCGGGGCCAGAATGGCTCCGGGGACTCGGTTGGGTGTGCAGATAAGGGATAATTGACAACTAACCATTGAGCCCTGCTCGGTTACCTTGGAGTGAGTGCCCCGCACTCCTCCATCCCACTTCTCATCCTGCACCCATACCGCACGCCCTATATATATTAGGTTAGACTATAATTATCTAATATATCTTACCTTTTGTATGTTCTGATCATAGCGGGTTGTTGCACTTCTACCGTTTCCAACACTCCCCCTCGACAACCGCGTTCGATCTTCTATCCACATAGACTCTGTCCTTTGGCTGAATTTCAATGGTTCTTTTCGAGCCCTGCTCTATGGGACTAGCACCCTGCGCGTACCCGCCATTGCTTCCATGTCATTGAGCCGTGCTTCTAGGGCCTAGCGCCCTGCGCGTACCCGCCATTCTGGACCCCGCCCCGCCCTGCGGTCTACTCTACTATATCCATCTTATTGCTCCCCCTGAGCTGCAACGTTCTTCATTGCTTCAATCCATAGTGCAAAGCACTCATCCTTTTCTTCAGGGCCTTGTTCTCCTCCTGTTTCCTTAGCTTCTTCCATCGATAGCTTTTGTCCTTCCTGAGCATACGCCGCTGCTCTTCGTGACACCACACCAAGCATAGTCCGAAATTTAACAAACTTGACGCGCGCCAGCGCCTTTGTCATCACATTCGCGACCTGTTCTTGTGTGTTTACATACTCGGTTGTAAGTCTCTTGTCCTGTACCAAGGAACGCACGTAATGAAACTTGTTCTCAATGTGTTTCACATGGTGATGCTTGTCCGGCTTTTCACTTAAATAGATTGCCGCCATGTTGTCACTCAACAGCCTTGGTTTCTTGTAGTCGACCATGAGTTCTTCACATAACTTCTTCAGCCATTGTACATCCTTTGTACCTTCATGCATAGCGTAGTACTCCGCATCCATTGTTGACAACGCGTTAATGCCTTGCTTACGTGAACCGTACGAGGCTGTAGCTCCATCCAGTAGTGAAACATATCCGCTTACACTCTTCCGGTCTTCCGGATCATTGGCAAATTCTGCATCCGTATAGACGACTAGATCTACTGGTTGAATCACTCGATCATGGTATACTTGCATCCTCAATCCATAGTCGAATGTAGTCTTGAGATACCTTAGCACACGCTTAGCTTGTGCGTAGTGCTGCTGATCGAACCAACTCATGTGTTGTCCCAACTTCCTTACTGCATGTGCGATATCAAGTCTCGAGCCCGAGACAAGGTATTGTAGTCGCCCACTATTTCACGATATGGCATGTCTCGAATGTCTTCCTGCTTGCTTGTCGTTACCAACGATGATCCTTCTGGTGTGGGTGCACCATTGCAATGTTGCATGCCAAAACGCTTCAAAATCTCCATGATGTACGTTTCTTGACTGAAAAGCACTGAGTTCTTGGTTATAACCACCTCTACCCCAAGGAGGTATTTCACCGGACCGAGGTCTACTAACTCGAATGTCGTTTGACTTCTTACTTTTTCACATGCTGCCTGTGGACCCATCAGTAGTAGGTCGTCCATATATACCGTAAGTAACATTGATATCTCCCCCTCCTGGTATCGGGCGTAGAGTCCGTAATCGCTTTCAATACGCTTGAATCCAAATGCAACTAGATGTTCATGCAATTTCTGATTCCATACATGCGGTGCCTGCCGCAACCCGTAAAGAGACTTAATCAACCTGCATACATGGCTCTTGCCATGCCTTTCATAGCCCGCCGGCTGTTCCATAAAAACTTCTTCCTGAAGTTCACCATGAAGAAACGCCGTCTTCACATCATACTGTAAGATAAACCAACCTCGTTGTACTGCGAGATATATAGCCACCCTGATGGTTTCAAATCGAATAACCGGAGCGTAGGTTTCGAAGTAGTTGATTCCATAGGTCTGCTTGTATCCATTCACAACCAATCGCGCCTTAAATCGCTTAACATAGCATGTTCTTCTTTCTTGACCGCATAGACCCAGCGGTTTGTAACTACTGTGAGCTTGCCTTTCGTTTCCTTACGAGGCACCACTTCCCATAGACCATGGCGGCAAAGAGAATCCATCTCTTCATCCATTGCTGCACGCCAATATTCCACGAAGCGTGAGTCCTTCACGGCTTCTTTGAATGATCGTGGGACCTTCACGTCATCTGCCAGTAACCTTTCACAAGGTTGTACCGATGTCGCCGTGCGTACGGCCAACACTTGTAATGCGCGAAGATTTCCAATCTTCTCTCGTGTATTGACACTGTTCACTCCAATATAATCCTTATATCTTGTGTTCTTTTGTCGCTTGCGCTCTGGCCTTCCATCAATGCGCCTTCCTGGCTGCATCTCTTCCTGGTTATCTTCTTCCGAGACCACCACTTCTCTTTGGGCATACGCCAATGCCTCTTGTTTATCTTCTTCTGGGGCATATGCCAATGCCTCTTTGTCTTTCTCGGTTGGGGCATACGCCAATGCCACTGGTTTATCTTCCTCTTCTCTCTCCCTCACCGCAATGGTTATCTTGCTAACGTCCTCTGTGACCAAGCTGTCCATGCCTGCCCGCATCCGTACATACGGGATGGTAGCTGGTAGAGCGTGATCGCCGTCACCAAACGCATTTTCAATCATTTTCTGCACATAACTTGCATCTATAGTGTGAGGCTTCTCGAAATGTCATGTTTCCACCTCGTGCTGTGCCCACCTTGCCATCAAGTGCACACATCCACTTGTAACCTTTTGTTTGCGATGAGTAACCGATCAGCAACCCTGGCATCTTGATCGGTTTGAGTTTATCCTTCTTCTGACTCTTGTTCTTCATGACTAACACGTCCACTGCGCATCCCCATGTGCGTAAGTGCGAGACATCCGGTCTCTCTTCATAAAGTAGTTCATGAGGGTTTTTCCCGTTGATTACCCGTGACCCTGTCACATTGAGGGTATCTACCACATGTAGGTGCCTCTCCCCATAGTGAGAATGGTAGTTGTGTTTCTTCAAGTAATACACGCACTTTCATCACCACCACACCGTTTCCACGTTCCACCAAGCCGTTTTCTTGAGAAGAATACGCGTTCGTTGTTTGTACACTAATTCCTTCTTCCTTGCAGAGTTGATCCACTTCCTTGTTTACGAATTCTGTTCCTTGATCCGAATATAACTCTTGTATCCTTAGATGTCGGTGTATGAATGCCGTGTTGAGTCTTCGCAACAGTCTTGTTAGATGGTTCGCCGCCTCATCTTTTGTCTTGAGTAGGAAGACCCACTTGAATCGGGAATATTCATCTATGACGAGTAAAAACATGCTTGCACCACAGGCTGTCTTCACTTTAATTGAATCCACATCAAGACATAGCCTTTCCAATGGCCTTGTGGCTTTCCTTGTCTTATGACCGAATGTCATTGTTTTGGCCTTAGCCACTTCACACGGAACACAGTCGTAGTTTGCCAACGTTTTATTGATCTTAAGTCCTTGGACTGTCTTGTTCTTATCCATGCTCTTGATTACTTGTTGGTTAGCATGATTGAACCGTTTGTGCCACGTTCGTGCATCTGTTTCTGCTTGTTTTTCTTTAGCCTTGCTGCGCTTATCCATAAGCGAGACGCCCAGTATCTCGCGTCCAGCGCCAGTGTAGACATGTGTCCAAAGCCTGTAAAGTCCATTTATCTTATTGAACTTGATCTTGATGTTTCCCTTCGTTACGTGTGCTATTGATTGTTCTTCGCCATGAAGTGTCACCTTGTACTTACGTGACTGGAAGTAATCGAATGCAATAATGTTGGCACGCGCTTCTGGTACATACCACACATCTTCCAGCTTGCGTTTCTCAATCTTGCCTGTGAGTTCGTTCTGCACGCAGAGTAACACCGTACCCATCTGCGTTACCGTTGAGATTGTGCCATTCATCATAACTAAGTCCTTGCCTTCTACCGTGTGTACCTCAAGAAAGGATTACACACGTTTGCTTGACTTCCGCTGTCAAGTTTCCATTCGATCACATCTGTAGGAAGTAATAGCTCCTTGGTGCTAGCCTGCACCATGAGGACTGGTATTGGTTCATCTTGTGTCCCTGCACCCCCGGGGTAGTTGGATCGCCATCCACCATATCTACTTTGGTCGTCGCCGCGACCTCCGCGTCTGCCACCGCGCCCACCGTGTCTGCCACCGCGTCCGCCACCGCGGCCTGCACGGCCTCCTCGATTACTTCGTATATAGCGACTTGGGTTTGCCTCCCCACCGTTACGCATGCTTCGCGGACACTCACGCATCCAGTGTCCATACTGGTTACATATTCTGCAAGGGTTCCGCCGCATTGCCTCTTGTAGTGTCTCACGCCTTCCTTGCATGGTAACTTGTCTTATGTTTTGCCGATGCTCTACGTGGTTCATCTGAACCTCACGCCTTGCGTCGCCGCGCTCATTGCGTTCTTGTTCTTCCACGTAAATCGACCGGTTCTTTACTTGCCGTAGGCTTACTTTGTTCTCCACTGACAACGACTTCATGCGTGAAAAATCTTTGTAGAGATCCGGATAGACTTCTTTTGTCTGGAATAGTAGTAGCTCTGCAAACTTTTCTTCATCCATGACGTCTCCTGCCTTGCGTAACTCGCCTTCGAGTTGTGTCATCTCGTTAATGTAGTCCAGCATGCGCTCTCCAGGCCTCAGGAAGCGATTGAAAAGTTCCTTCTCCACAACGATCCTATTGCGCGCCGGCATTCCATCGTATTCCGCCATCAACGCGTCCCAGAGACGTATGGGATTTCCCTTCTCAATAACTTCTTCCATGCGTATCACCACCGCATCTGCAAGACTCCCAACTATCATCGCATGCGCCGCAGCATATCGGCAGTCCCAGGTATCCTTCATCTCTACTGGCCAATCAAAATTGTATCTCTCCTTCCCGGTGACCAGCGCTAGCAGTCCTGCTGCATTCAGTTTCGCTCTCATCTTCACCTTGTAAACCTTGAACCCTTCACCGTTAAATGGCTCCATGCGAAATTCCTGCGCCATGTTGCGGTACATCCGCATCTGGTCACTATGCCCGGCCGTATTCATGTTTCCTTGGACCGTTAAATTCTCTTGTGCTTCCGCTAGTTCCTCCCCGAGTGATCGCTGGGTGTTTCCGAGATTTGTCCTTTCTTCTTGACGGGAGAAACTAGAATGTCGAAAGGAGTATTCCCTTCTGCGACCCTGCGGTCCGAGCCCGGTTCGGTTGAACTGCGGTCCCTTGAACCTGCCCCTGTTGGGCTCATAACCTGTTGTAAACTACCTAAAGTAGGGTCAGTCGTACCTTGTGTAGGATCTGGTGTACCACTTCGTGTACCCATAATTAGTAATAGTTTAACTCCTAATTAGCACTTAATTAAGGAAATACGTAAAGCCACAACAGGCGGGGCCAGAATGGCTCCGGGGACTCGGTTGGGTGTGCAGATGAGGGATAATTAACAACTAACCATTGAGCCCTGCTCGGTTACCTTGGAGTGAGTGCCCCGCACTACTCCATCCCACTTCTCATCTTGCACCATACCGCACGCCCCTTATTTTTTAGGTTGACTAGATTATTTGTTAATATATCTTACCTTTTGTATGTTCTGATCATGTCGCACTTCTACCGTTTCCAACAGCTTCGTCCGCCCCGACCGGCAGCTTCGTCGTGCCGAATGATCAAATGTTTCTAGACAGCGACGTGCCCGGATCCTAGCCCACCAACATGATGGCGCTTAAGGCTGAGGGTGAGGATTTGCTGACGCCCCTCTCGTATTCGTTTAACTCCAGTGGTGGTGCCGCTGCGGGCATCAACTATCGCGTGGCGCCGCAGCATCAACACAAGCGTGCGCGCTCCAATCCGAATATTCTCCAAGGATTTGGGATGGCCGGTATGCGCTCAATGCCACCACGCCTTCCTTGATGGGCCCCCAAAACATGCGTTTTCTTTCACAACATAAAGTGATGTCCATAAACCCAGTTCAGATGGAGCCTTCGATGAATCCCATGCCGGTTAGTGGCAACGCAAACCCTCAACGAGAACTGTTTCAAGAAATGGACGAGTTTCTAATGGGATTGTCATGGTCTGAGCTAAATTCTGACCAGCAGCAGCTACAACAATTTCAGATGCCCACGGCGAGTGATGCGACGGCGGTTGAAAGTGGGTTTTCAAACGAAGGGCCATCGCCTGTAACCTATCGTACACAGCGAATTCAGGATGGAGTAAATGAGCTCAAGATGAAGCGTAAGCGTCCCATGACCTATCACTCGAGGCACCACTCAAGCCCAGTGGATTTGCCCCATAATCTGGACCAGTTTTGTGTAATGGCAGAGCAAAAGAAGCAACAGGAGCAAAACAGGAATTTAAATTGGTATGCTAACTTTCAAGATCCTACGACGTTTCCGCCGCCATCGCAGTCTAACATGCAGCATTTCCAGTTTCAGGTGCCACCTCAGATTGAAGTAGATTGGGAATCTCGCCTAGCAAACTGAACGAATAGAGGCCACGTTAGCCGCAAATTAGGCGGCAAAGGGCAAGCGAGCGAGAGGGACTCACCCTAACGGAGCTTTGGCTTATGCAATCAAAAGATTACTACAATGTCGCTCTTTTTTTCATGCCTCTCTCTGTATCTTGTCCTAAGCTCAACATAGAGATGTAACGCGCAGCTTGTGGCCAGCCTGCACGTCGCATACCGTACTTGCATACCAGTCGCATGTCTAAGATCGCGCGTGAGATTACCGAGCTGCCATCGTACTGAATTTTCAAAATTTACTCGCAAAATCCAGCGCTTAAATCTCTGAGTATAGCTTTTGGAAAAGAGATTGCTGCTCGTGAAGTGCTTCAAGATAAGCCACATCTTCTGCGGCATCGGGGTGCGCAGACTATAGGTGCGTGGTTTCTTCTGAAAATGATCCAGATTCTTGAAGGGAATGAAGGCCTTAGAGAATATATCCCGATAAGTACCGCAATACCACGCGAAGTGGTCTCAGTAGCACTTGCTCAAAAACTTAGCTTCTTTACCAAGACGTCGGCTATCATGTGACGTCATACTCGTGACGCAGTCCCGCTTACCACAATTCTTGCATTTAGATCAGCTGAAAATGCTAGCGATACGACAAAACTAAGTTAGTCAAAACATACCAGCAACGCCTGCTGCCATCCATACCACTGCAGCCGCTGGGTGCTTAGACGTACCAAGAAGAGAAAATACTTCACCAATTCGAAGAGTAATTAATTCCATGCCAGTACGCAGAAACTCAATGGGTGTTATCCATATGTTGAGGCCGCTGATCATACATGTTGCATTTTCGAGCCAGCCTGGTGCACGGTCACCACTAGGAAACGGTAAGACGGTGAGACCGTGCTTTGTTGGAGCAAGTTTTTCCAGATGGGACGTTAAATCTGTGCAAGAGCATAAAAAATCATTTCTGTCAATAACTACATAAGACTTTTCACAGCCAAACTTTAGTTAGCTCCATGTACCCTCGTCACCAAGACGGAAGCGACTCGCGGAAGAACTTGTACACCGATCCGCCAACGCTAAGAGCTTCTCCACCGTTTTACCAATAATTTGGACCTGCTGTCATCCGAAACTCAACTGAAATTGATTGATGACATGCGAAATGATTTTTTGACAGAACTCGAAACGTAAACTAAATCCTTCAAAAATAAACAGAGGATACAAATGATAAACGAATATAACAAGAATTAAACAAATGACCCCAAACACCAGTTAAAAAATGACAGGAATGATCAAGAGAACAATAACCGCCAATCAATTTTATGGAATCTTAAATGATCACAATTTATAATAGCATCTAACAGATACTTCGTTCTTTAGGTCACAATTGCAGCAATAAAACAGCAGTCCCACACGGTCTTTGTTGGTCTCATAGAGGTGATGCGAATTTTATCATTTCAGGTTGCATGGACTAAAACCTGTCTTACTATGTTGCTGCTTTTGGCCTCGATTTTATCGGTAACGATTTTTTATTACAGGCAAATGCCGTAAACCTGCATACGAACGCAATAGCAACGTGTGCTCATTCACCAAGCTTACAACGCTATTAGTAGTGTCTTGCAGAGCATCAAAACCGATAAACATAGAGAAGTATAGGTACATTGGGCGCATGATCAAAGCGCATTGAATATTTTTACACAATAATTTCTTGACGGAATTCGAGAACTAACAATGCGACTTCTCCTATTTGATTGATCCTAAGGGAACGAGCGGCCTTATCACCCTTACTAAGAGCGCCATTTACAGTCATGACCCGATATCGTCGCGTCGTGACTCTAGGAAGACCTAGCCTTACCCTAGCCACACAGATTATTTTACAGTGTAGCACATTCTGTTTATTTTTGTTTTTTTTTGTCCATTTATAAGGTTTCGTCTGATTTTTTTGGGTGCCGTTTTAATTGATTGCATAAGCATGTCTATCTCAAACTGAGACTCAACTCAAATGGTTTGCGAAAGTTCTCTAATAAAAACTCCGGTGGGGATAATGTCTCCCTAAATTTTATATATTCATAATTTGATACATCGGCTTCAGTAATTTGGCCACCCTCTCAAACCTCATTATTTGGCAAAGTATTCTGTATTTTTTCTCGACACACTACTTGTGTCCATGGCCACAACGCTCAAGAAATGTCTAAGGCTGTACAAGCTGTTTAAAGCCCAGGTACGACACCTTCGTCGCAGTTATCATATTGTCGTACACGACATTGCCTATTCATTATACTCGAATTTCTTACTGAACCAGGTGGCTCACAGTTTCCGCCTCGAGTCGGAAGGATCCCAAGTGCTCTCGTCGCTCGCCAATATAAGTCAGCGAATGCCTTTACTACTACAATCTGGTCGTACAAAAAGCAACGTGAATGTCGACGTGGATGATCACACGAAAAAGACAATGGGCGTGTTAAGTTATGTGACCAACTCTCAAGGTCTTTTGCTTCAAAAACACTTTGTAGCTCTGGAAAAGAGTCGCGAATTCTTAGCTAAGATCATGCGCGATTTTCAAGAGCTACTGCGTCAGTTGCGGTCGATTACGAGGGACTGTGTGACGCTAGTGGATGACGCACTTATGGAAGGTGAAAGTGCTGAAAACGAAGTGGGAATCATTATTTTTCCCTTAAAACTGCAAGAGTGGATGGAAAACGTGCTAGTAATGTACGAACATGAAGTTTTACGGAAGATAAGACTTATAGCAGACCTGGAGTATAGTAATCCAGATAGGTTAAGTACCGTCTACACACAGTGGAGTGCCAAAGGAGCAATGGGCAACATCGACAACGAATATGGTGATAAGTATTCTTTATCGTTTCCGGCAAAAAAATGATTTTTATTGTGGTGATGTGTATCTGTCTATAGTGCAATCAGGTTTGAAGATACCAGAAGTACCAACAATAACTGACGTGGAGAGTACGAAGAAAAGTAAGAGTAAAAGCAAAAGCAAGAGTAAGAGCAAAAAGGAGAGGGGTTAAGGAATTAACGATTTCTAATGTTTTGCACCAACTTCCTTTTCCCTCCAATGTGTAACCCGTGTCTTAAACATTTTGGTTTCAAACAAATGGAATGCCACTATAAGTCCGCGCCTTATATGCTGGATATTCGTCCGGAAAAAAGGCCAGCAACAATTGTTCTTCATATCTATACATGTATAAGTAGTTAGCAGCATAATAATTCCAAATGAGCAATGTAACGCACGGGATTCGATCGTGAAAAAAGCTCCAGGCCACAACGGTGTAACCCACTGCACACAATGGATTGGCCAACAGGATCTGACTACCCACTATCCACCAGAACCAGCCCAGGTAACTTGGATGGCGAATGTAACGGTATACTCCATGCGTTACTAGCTGATGCTCTTTTCGCTTGAGATACTCAATTCGATGAGAAAAATTGTTTGCAGCTGTACTCATAGCTGCTATTCGGAAGAATTGGCCCAAAATAACAAGTGACATTCCAACAGGACGAGCAAACG
>MIQA02017080.1:0-63446 GCA_001887855.2 Sclerospora graminicola
TGTTGTCTGACACGTTAGAGCAGACGTCGGATACGAGAAGAAGATCTACAGCCTGCGTAGAGATACCTCTTGGATCACTTCGAGTGTCGCTATGTAGGCACGCTTCTATATTATTGCAAGTTTAAACTTATCATATTTTGAAGCCACCTAGTTAAATGAGGCGCTCCGGTGAAGCTTATATGAGGCATTTCGTACCTTTTCGTAGCACAATGCCTCATTTTTAGCAGCCTGCTGACTTATACTTCGAACCTATTTACTTCGTCGCACGGTTGCATAGCACCACCTTGCCCATCCTGGCTGCACCTTCAAGCTGATCTGTACCACTTCTGCCCTGATCACGACCCGACTCTTAGAAAGATCTTCAACCCATCCCAATCTTCAACAAACGACCTTGAAACCACTTGAGATCTGCTCTTCTAACACTTGCCCACTTCGTATCCATCCCGACTGAACCGAGAACTTTACTTGCCTTTGCATCTGGACGCTGATCAGAGGCTGATCAGCCTTGATCACGATCGGCATAGTGATCAGCCGAGTGATCAGGTGGTGGTCAGGCCGATCCGCCCTTGATCACCTCGGGAACGCTCTGGGTCATCATCATCACGACTCAATTCATCTGCTAAGCCATCCATACCCCGTCAGGGCAACCATATCACACTGACTTTAGCCGATCGGGCCTGATCGGGCCTGATCGGGACTTTCCGCATCTTCGCTGGACGAATCCATCGGTGATCATCATTCACACAACTTGTCACTCCACATGCCCGACTTCATTCCACATCTAATCTTCATTGCTCGGGCATAATCAGCCGATCAGGCCGTAACTTCGTGTCATGATCAACTTCAACCACTATACCATTCATAGATCGGCCGGACGGCTATCCTTGACACGTCAAGTCAACAGTTGCTCACTTCGTTTTACATCCACGGGAACTCCACTTAGTGATTGTGATAACGATCGTGATCGTGATCTCCATCGTTCCATCAGTGTCTGGGACTGGGCGTAATGACAGTACTTGGCTGATTTCTTCACATCGTGAATACCCGTTGTCCGCCACCTTTTCATCGTAACTGTGATCAGCCTTTTCACACCCACCAACCGTCATATGTTGATGGGTGTTCCATCGTCACCAATCAACAGCCATGTGTGGTCCACTTCATTCTAAATATTTTCCGATCGCTTTACCACATTTGAGTCGAAGTAGTGGAAATTGTTGCAGTAGACGTAGCTTTGGTGGTGCCTGCTGCATCTTTTATGATATTTATTACAAAATTCAGCAAAGAATTTAAAAGTACATGCAGGCTACCTAACATTTCATAATTTTGGGGTTGTATTTAACATTTTTTTACGTGTTGGTACAGTAGCAGTAGCCCTCCGTTCACGCAAACATTCACGCAAACAAGAATAAAATTGTGCGCGCTATACACGGTCAAGTCAATAGCGATAAAATTATCGTTAATCGGAGGAGCTTACCTATCGTTTTTAAATAATTGGGAACTGGCACACTGTAACGTTTTTCGAACCTATCATAGATTTTACTGTATATTGGGGGTGACTCTATGGTTTTGGGGGTGATTTTAAAGGCACCCATTTAAATTTTGGGAGACACTATTCCCACCGGAGTTTTCATTATTATTACCATGAAGCCATTAAAGAAGAATGTATCTACCATCTTCTCATTTGTAGGTAACGACGAATTCTGAAAGGGTGGGAAACGAAGCCGTTAAACAAAGACAGAAATTTGACGAGCATGTATCAAATGTGTAGCAGCTTCACTAGTACTTGGGGAAGAGTCAATCAATACAGGGGGTCTAAAAAGCAGCCTGCATCACCACATAGAAGCTGATAGAATGATTCACAGAGCAGGGGCAAATATTAAATTGTGGTCCACACTATTTGTAATCTTTATTAATCCGAGGATAATAAAAACTCCGGTGGGGATAATAGAGAACTTTCGCAACATAAAA
This sequence comes from Sclerospora graminicola, assembly GCA_001887855.2. Classification (NCBI taxonomy): domain Eukaryota; phylum Oomycota; class Peronosporomycetes; order Peronosporales; family Peronosporaceae; genus Sclerospora; species Sclerospora graminicola. The sequence continues at coordinate 1,969 of MIQA02017080.1, forward strand.
ATCGAGGAGGTTTCAGTTTTAATTTGAGTAAGGCGTGGTTTAGGGCAAATTACAAACTCGATCTCATCTCAATCGCGGTTAGATTTAAGGTTTCGGACTTGTATTTCAACTGATAAGATTCATCTCCTTATGGCAAACGCACAGACGGTGGACTTGATCGAAGGCTTGCCACTCGACTACCGCTTCCTTGAGGAAGACGATGGGAGCGTGCTTGGCTCGACGGATAATCGTAATAACGGTAGCGCTTCTGTTGTAAACTACCTAAATTAGGGTCAGTCGTACCTTGTGTAGGATCTGGTGTACCACTTCGTGTACCCATAATTAGTAATAGTTTAACTCCTAATTAGCACTTAATTAAGGAAATACGTAAAGCCACAACAGGCGGGGCCAGAATGGCTCCGGGGACTCGGTTGGGTGTGCAGATGAGGGATAATTGACAACTAACCATTGAGCCCTGCTCGGTTACCTTGGAGTGAGTGCCCCGCACTACTCCATCCCACTTCTCATCCTGCACCCATACCGCACGCCCTATATATATTAGGTTAGACCATAATTATCTAATATATCTTACCTTTTGTATGTTCTGATCATAGCGGGTTGTCGCACTTCTACCGTTTCCAACACTCCCCCTCGACAACCGCGTTCGATCTTCTATCCACACAGACTCTGTCCTTTGGCTGACTTTCAATGGTTCTTTTCGAGCCCTGCTTCTAGGGCCTAGCGCCCTGCGCGTACCCGCCATTCTGGACCCCGCCCCGCCCTGCGGTCTACTCTACTATATCCATCTTATTGCTCCCCCTGAGCTGCAACGTTCTTCATTGCTTCAATCCATAGTGCAAAGCACTCATCCTTTTCTTCAGGGCCTTGTTCTCCCCCTGTTTCCTTAGCTTCTTCCATCGATAGCTTTTGTCCTTCCTGAGCATACGCCGCTGCTCTTCGTGACACCACACCAAGCATTGTCCGAAACTTGACAAACTTGACGCGCGCCAGCGCCTTTGTCATCACATCCGCGACCTGTTCTTGTGTGTTTACATACTCGGTTGTAAGTCTCTTGTCCTGTACCAAGGAACGCACGTAATGAAACTTGTTTTCAATGTGTTTCACATGGTGATGCTTGCCCGGCTTTTCACTTAAATAGATTGCCGCCATGTTGTCACTCAACAGCCTTGGTTTCTTGTAGTCGACCATGAGTTCTTCACATAACTTCTTCAGCCATTGTCTATCCTTTGTACCTTCATGCATAGCGTAGTACTCCGCATCCATTGTTGACAACGCGTTAATGCCTTGCTTACGTGATCCGTACGAAACTGTAGCTCCATCAATTAGTGTTACATATCCGCTTACACTCTTCCTGTCTTCCGAATCATTGGCATAATCTGCATCCGTATACACGACTAGATCCACTGGTTGGATCACTCGATCATTGTACTTGCATCCTCAAACCATAGTCGAATGTAGTCTTGAGGTACCTTAACACACGCTTAGCTTGTGCGTAGTGCTGCTGATCGAAACAACTCATGTATTGTCCCAACTTCCTTTCTGCATGTGCGATGTCAGGTCTCGATCCCGAGACAAGGTATTGTAGTGCGCCCACTATTTCACGATATGGCATGTCTCGAATGTCTTCCTTCTTGCTTGTCGTTACCAACGATGATCCTTCTGGTGTGGGTGCACCATTGCAATGTTGCATGCCAAAACACTTCAAAATCTCCATGATGTACGTTTCTTGACTGAAAAACTGAGTTCTTGGTTATAATCACCTCTACCCCAAGGAGGTATTTCACCGGACCGAGATCTACTAACTCGAATGTCGTTTGAAGGAGCCTTCTTACTTCTTCACATGCTGCCTGTGGACCAATCAGTAGTAGGTCGTCCACATATACCGTAAGCAACATTGATATCTCCCCCTCCTGGTATCGGGCGTAGAGTCCGTAATCGCTTTCAATACGCTTGAATCCAAATGCAACTAGATGTTCATGCAATTTCTGATTCCATACATGCGGTGCCTACCGCAACCCGTAAAGAGACTTAATCAACCTGCATACATGGCTCTTGCCATGCCTTTCATAGCCCGCCGGCTGTTCCATAAAAACTTCTTCCTGAAGTTCACCATGAAGAAACGCCGTCTTCACATCATACTGTAAGATAAACCAACCTCGTTGTACTGCGAGATATATAGCCACCCTGATGGTTTCAAATCGAATAACCGGAGCGTAGGTTTCGAAGTAGTTGATTCCATAGGTCTGCTTGTATCCATGCACAACCAATCGCGCCTTAAATCGCTTAACATAGCCATGTTCTTCTTTCTTGACCGCATAGACCCAGCGGTTTGTAATTACTGTGAGCTTGCCTTTCGTTTCCTTACGAGGCACCACTTCCCACACACCATGGCGGCAAAGAGAATCCATCTCTTCATCCATTGCTGCACGCCAATATTCCGCGAAGCGTGAGTCCTTCACAGCTTCCTTGAATGATCATGGGACCTTCACGTCATCTGCCAGTAACCTTTCACAAGGTTGTACCGATGTCGCCGTGCGTACAGCCAACACTTGTAATGCGCGAAGATTTCCAATCTTCTCTCGTGTATCGACACTGTTCACTCCAATATAATCCTTATATCTTGTGTTCTTTTGTCGCTTGCGCTCTGGCCTTCCATCAATGCGCCTTCCTGGCCGCATCTCTTCCTTTTTGTTGTGGTTCTCTTCATCCGAGACCAGCTCTTCTCTTTGGGCATACACCAATGCCTCTGGCTTCTTCTGGGGCATACGCCAATGCCTCTTTGTCTTTCTTGGTTGGGGCATACGCCAATGCCACTGGTTTATCTTCATCTTCTCTCTCCCTCACCGCAATAGGTATCTTGTAACGTCCTCTGTGACCAAGCTGTCCATGCCTGCCCGCATCCGTACATACGGGATGGTAGCTGGTAGAGTGTGATCGCCGTCACCAAACGCATTTTCGATCATTTTCTGCACATAACTTGCATCTATAGTGTAGGCTTCTCGAAATGTCATGTTTCCACCTCGTGCTGTGCCAACCTTGCCATCAAGTGCACATATCCACTTGTAACCTTTTGTTTGCGTTAGTAACCGATCAGCAACCCTGGCATCTTGATCGGTTTGAGCTTATCCTTCTTCTGACTCTTGTTCTTCATGACTAACACGTCCACTGCGCATCCCCATGTGCGTAAGTGCGAGACATCCGGTCTCTCTTCATAAAGTAGTTCATGAGGGTTTTTCCCGTTGATTACCCGTGACCCTGTCACATTGAGGGTATCTACCACATGTAGGTGCCTCTCCCCATAGTGAGAATGGTAGTTGTGTTTCTTCAAGTAATACACGCACTTTCATCACCACCACACCGTTTCCACGTTCCACCAAGCCGTTTTCTTGAGAAGAATACGCGTTCGTTGTTTGTACACTAATTCCTTCTTCCTTGCAGAGTTGATCCACTTCCTTGTTTACGAATTCTGTTCCTTGATCCGAAAATAACTCTTGTATCCTTAGATGTCGGTGTATGAATGCCGTGTTGAGTCTTCGCAACAGTCTTGTTAGATGGTTCGCCGCCTCATCTTTTGTCTTGAGTAGGAAGACCCACTTGAATCAGGAATATTCATCTATGACGAGTAAAAACATGCTTGCACCACAGGCTGTCCTTACTTTAATCGAATCCACATCAAGACATAGCCTTTCCAATGGCCTTGTGGCTTTCCTTGTCTTATGACCGAATGTCATTGTTTTGGCCTTAGCCACTTCACACGAAACACAGTCGTAGTTTGCCAACGTTTTATTGATCTTAAGTCCTTGGACTGTCTTGTTCTTATCCATGCTCTTGATTACTTGTTGGTTAGCATGATTGAACCGCTTGTGCCACGTTCGTGCATCTGTTTCTGCTTGCTTTTCCTTAACCTTGCTGCGCTTATCCATAAGCGAGACGCCCAGTATCTCGCGTCCAGCGCCAGTGTAGACATGTGTCCAAAGCCTGTAGAGTCCATTTATCTTATTGAACTTGATCTTGATGTTTCCCTTCGTTACGTGCGCTATCGATTGTTCTTCGCCATGAAGTGTCACCTTGTACTTACGTGACTGGAAGTAATCGAATGCAATAATGTTGGCACGCGCTTCTGGTACATACCACACATCTTCCAGCTTGCGTTTCTCAATCTTGCCTGTGAGTTCGTTCTGCACGCAGAGTAACACCGTACCCATCTGCGTTACCGTAGAGATTGTGCCATTCATCATAACTAAGTCCTTGCCTTCTACCGTGTATACCTCAAGAAAGGATTACACACGTTTGCTTGACTTCCGCTGTCAAGTTTCCATTCGATCACATCTGTAGGAAGTAATGGCTCCTTGGTGCTAGCCTGCACCATGAGGACTGGTATTGGTTCATCTTGTGTCCCTGCACCTCCGGAGTAGTTGGATCGCCATCCACCATATCTACTTTGGTCGTCGCCGCGACCTCCGCGTCTGCCACCGCGCCCACCGTGTCTGCCACCGCGTCCGCCACCGCGGCCTGCACGGCCTCCTCGATTACTTCGTACATAGCGACTTGGGTTTGCCTCCCACCGTTACGCATACTGCGCGGACACTCACGCATCCAGTGTCCATACTGGTTACATATTCTGCAAGGGCTCCGCCGCATTGCCTCTTGTAGTGTCTCACGCCTTCCTTGCATGGTAACTTGTCTTATGTTTTGCCGATGCTCTACGTGGTTCATCTGAACCTCACGCCTTGCGTCGCCGCGCTCATTGCGTTCTTGTTCTTCCACGTAAATCAACCGGTTCTTGACTTGCCGTAGGCTTACTTTGTTCTCCACTGACAACGACTTCATGCGTGAAAAATCTTTGTAGAGATCCGGATAGACTTCTTTTGTCTGAAACAGTAGTAGCTCTGCAAACTTTTCTTCATCCATGACGTCTCCTGCCTTGCGTAACTCGCCTTCGAGTTGTGTCATCTCGTTAATGTAGTCCAGCATGCGCTCTCCAGGCCTCAGGAAGCGATTGAAAAGTTCCTTCTCCACAACGATCCTATTGCGCGCCGGCATTCCATCGTATTCCGCCATCAACGCGTCCCAGAGACGTATGGGATTTCCCGTCTCAATAACTTCTTCCATGCGTATCACCACCGCATCTGCAAGACTCCCAACTATCATCGCATGCGCCGCAGCATATCGGCAGTCCCAGGTATCCTTCATCTCTACGGCCAATCAAAATTATATCGCTCCTTCCCGGTGACCAGCGCTAGCAATCCCGCTGCATTCAGCTTCGCTCTCATCTTCACCTTGTAAACCTTGAACCCTTCACCGTTGAATGGCTCCATGCGAAATTCCTGCGCCATGTTGCGGTACATCCGCATCTGGTCACTATGCCCAGCCGTATTCATGTCTCCTTGGACCGTCAAATTCTCTTGTGCGCCCGCTAATTCCTCCCCCAGTGATCGCTGAGTATTTCCCAGATTTCTCCTTTCTTCTTGACGGGAGAAACCAGAATGTCGAAAGGAATAGTCCCTTCTGCGACCCTGCGGTCCGAGCCCGGTTCGGTTGAACCGCGGTCCCTTGAACCTGCCCCTGTTGGGCTCATAACCTGTTGTAAACTACCTAAAGTAGGGTCAGTCGTACCTTGTGTAGGATCTGGTGTACCACTGAGTGTACCCATAATTAGTAATAGTTTAACTCCTAATTAGCACTTAATTAAGGAAATACGTAAACCCACAACAGGCGGGGCCAGAATGGCTCCGGGGACTCGGTTGGGTGTGCAGATGAGGGATAATTAACAACTAACCATTGAGCCCTGCTCGGTTACCTTGGAGTGAGTGCCCCGCACTACTCCATCCCACTTCTCATCCTGCACCCATACCGCACGCCCTATATATATTAGGTTAGACTATAATTATCTAATATATCTTACCTTTTGTATGTTCTGATCATGTCGCACTTCTACCGTTTCCAACAGCTTCGTCCGCCCCGACCGGCAGCTTCGTCGTGCCGAATGATCAAATGTTTCTAGACAGCGACGTGCCCGGATCCTAGCCCACCAACATGATGGCGCTTAAGGCTGAGGGTGAGGATTTGCTGACGCCCCTCTCGTATTCGTTTAACTCCAGTGGTGGTGCCGCTGCGGGCATCAACTATCGCGTGGCGCCGCAGCATCAACACAAGCGTGCGCGCTCCAATCCGAATATTCTCCAAGGATTTGGGATGGCCGGTATGCGCTCAATGCCACCACGCCTTCCTTGATGGGCCCCCAAAACATGCGTTTTCTTTCACAACATAAAGTGATGTCCATAAACCCAGTTCAGATGGAGCCTTCGATGAATCCCATGCCGGTTAGTGGCAACGCAAACCCTCAACGAGAACTGTTTCAAGAAATGGACGAGTTTCTAATGGGATTGTCATGGTCTGAGCTAAATTCTGACCAGCAGCAGCTACAACAATTTCAGATGCCCACGGCGAGTGATGCGACGGCGGTTGAAAGTGGGTTTTCAAACGAAGGGCCATCGCCTGTAACCTATCGTACACAGCGAATTCAGGATGGAGTAAATGAGCTCAAGATGAAGCGTAAGCGTCCCATGACCTATCACTCGAGGCACCACTCAAGCCCAGTGGATTTGCCCCATAATCTGGACCAGTTTTGTGTAATGGCAGAGCAAAAGAAGCAACAGGAGCAAAACAGGAATTTAAATTGGTATGCTAACTTTCAAGATCCTACGACGTTTCCGCCGCCATCGCAGTCTAACATGCAGCATTTCCAGTTTCAGGTGCCACCTCAGATTGAAGTAGATTGGGAATCTCGCCTAGCAAACTGAACGAATAGAGGCCACGTTAGCCGCAAATTAGGCGGCAAAGGGCAAGCGAGCGAGAGGGACTCACCCTAACGGAGCTTTGGCTTATGCAATCAAAAGATTACTACAATGTCGCTCTTTTTTTCATGCCTCTCTCTGTATCTTGTCCTAAGCTCAACATAGAGATGTAACGCGCAGCTTGTGGCCAGCCTGCACGTCGCATACCGTACTTGCATACCAGTCGCATGTCTAAGATCGCGCGTGAGATTACCGAGCTGCCATCGTACTGAATTTTCAAAATTTACTCGCAAAATCCAGCGCTTAAATCTCTGAGTATAGCTTTTGGAAAAGAGATTGCTGCTCGTGAAGTGCTTCAAGATAAGCCACATCTTCTGCGGCATCGGGGTGCGCAGACTATAGGTGCGTGGTTTCTTCTGAAAATGATCCAGATTCTTGAAGGGAATGAAGGCCTTAGAGAATATATCCCGATAAGTACCGCAATACCACGCGAAGTGGTCTCAGTAGCACTTGCTCAAAAACTTAGCTTCTTTACCAAGACGTCGGCTATCATGTGACGTCATACTCGTGACGCAGTCCCGCTTACCACAATTCTTGCATTTAGATCAGCTGAAAATGCTAGCGATACGACAAAACTAAGTTAGTCAAAACATACCAGCAACGCCTGCTGCCATCCATACCACTGCAGCCGCTGGGTGCTTAGACGTACCAAGAAGAGAAAATACTTCACCAATTCGAAGAGTAATTAATTCCATGCCAGTACGCAGAAACTCAATGGGTGTTATCCATATGTTGAGGCCGCTGATCATACATGTTGCATTTTCGAGCCAGCCTGGTGCACGCTCACCACTAGGAAACGGTAAGACGGTGAGACCGTGCTTTGTTGGAGCAAGTTTTTCCAGATGGGACGTTAAATCTGTGCAAGAGCATAAAAAAATCATTTCTGTCAATAACTACATAAGACTTTCCACAGCCAAACTTTAGTTCCATGTACCCTCGTCACCAAGACGGAAGCGACTCGCGGAAGAACTTGTACACCGATCCGCCATCGCTAAGGGCTTCTCCACCGTTTTACCAATAATTTGGACCGGGTGTCATCCGAAACTCAACTGAAATTGATTGATGACATGCGAAATGATTTTTTGACAGAACTCGAAACGTAAACTAAATCCTTCAAAAATAAACAGAGGATACAAATGATAAACGAATATAACAAGAATTAAACAAATGACCCCAAACACCAGTTAAAAAATGACAGGAATGATCAAGAGAACAATAACCGCCAATCAATTTTATGGAATCTTAAATGATCACAATTTATAATAGCATCTAACAGATACTTCGTTCTTTAGGTCACAATTGCAGCAATAAAACAGCAGTCCCACACGGTCTTTGTTGGTCTCATAGAGGTGATGCGAATTTTATCATTTCAGGTTGCATGGACTAAAACCTGTCTTACTATGTTGCTGCTTTTGGCCTCGATTTTATCGGTAACGATTTTTTATTACAGGCAAATGCCGTAAACCTGCATACGAACGCAATAGCAACGTGTGCTCATTCATCAAGCTTACAACGCTATTAGTAGTGTCTTGCAGAGCATCAAAACCGATAAACATAGAGAAGTATAGGTACATTGGGCGCATGATCAAAGCGCATTGAATATTTTTACACAATAATTTCTTGACGGAATTCGAGAACTAACAATGCGACTTCTCCTATTTGATTGATCCTAAGGGAACGAGCGGCCTTATCACCCTTACTAAGAGCGCCATTTACAGTCATGACCCGATATCGTCGCGTCGTGACTCTAGGAAGACCTAGCCTTACCCTAGCCACACAGATTATTTTACAGTGTAGCACATTCTGTTTATTTTTGTTTTTTTTTGTCCATTTATAAGGTTTCGTCTGATTTTTTTGGGTGCCGTTTTAATTGATTGCATAAGCATGTCTATCTCAAACTGAGACTCAACTCAAATGGTTTGCGAAAGTTCTCTAATAAAAACTCCGGTGGGGATAATGTCTCCCTAAATTTTATATATTCATAATTTGATACATCGGCTTCAGTAATTTGGCCACCCTCTCAAACCTCATTATTTGGCAAAGTATTCTGTATTTTTTCTCGACACACTACTTGTGTCCATGGCCACAACGCTCAAGAAATGTCTAAGGCTGTACAAGCTGTTTAAAGCCCAGGTACGACACCTTCGTCGCAGTTATCATATTGTCGTACACGACATTGCCTATTCATTATACTCGAATTTCTTACTGAACCAGGTGGCTCACAGTTTCCGCCTCGAGTCGGAAGGATCCCAAGTGCTCTCGTCGCTCGCCAATATAAGTCAGCGAATGCCTTTACTACTACAATCTGGTCGTACAAAAAGCAACGTGAATGTCGACGTGGATGATCACACGAAAAAGACAATGGGCGTGTTAAGTTATGTGACCAACTCTCAAGGTCTTTTGCTTCAAAAACACTTTGTAGCTCTGGAAAAGAGTCGCGAATTCTTAGCTAAGATCATGCGCGATTTTCAAGAGCTACTGCGTCAGTTGCGGTCGATTACGAGGGACTGTGTGACGCTAGTGGATGACGCACTTATGGAAGGTGAAAGTGCTGAAAACGAAGTGGGAATCATTATTTTTCCCTTAAAACTGCAAGAGTGGATGGAAAACGTGCTAGTAATGTACGAACATGAAGTTTTACGGAAGATAAGACTTATAGCAGACCTGGAGTATAGTAATCCAGATAGGTTAAGTACCGTCTACACACAGTGGAGTGCCAAAGGAGCAATGGGCAACATCGACAACGAATATGGTGATAAGTATTCTTTATCGTTTCCGGCAAAAAAATGATTTTTATTGTGGTGATGTGTATCTGTCTATAGTGCAATCAGGTTTGAAGATACCAGAAGTACCAACAATAACTGACGTGGAGAGTACGAAGAAAAGTAAGAGTAAAAGCAAAAGCAAGAGTAAGAGCAAAAAGGAGAGGGGTTAAGGAATTAACGATTTCTAATGTTTTGCACCAACTTCCTTTTCCCTCCAATGTGTAACCCGTGTCTTAAACATTTTGGTTTCAAACAAATGGAATGCCACTATAAGTCCGCGCCTTATATGCTGGATATTCGTCCGGAAAAAAGGCCAGCAACAATTGTTCTTCATATCTATACATGTATAAGTAGTTAGCAGCATAATAATTCCAAATGAGCAATGTAACGCACGGGATTCGATCGTGAAAAAAGCTCCAGGCCACAACGGTGTAACCCACTGCACACAATGGATTGGCCAACAGGATCTGACTACCCACTATCCACCAGAACCAGCCCAGGTAACTTGGATGGCGAATGTAACGGTATACTCCATGCGTTACTAGCTGATGCTCTTTTCGCTTGAGATACTCAATTCGATGAGAAAAATTGTTTGCAGCTGTACTCATAGCTGCTATTCGGAAGAATTGGCCCAAAATAACAAGTGACATTCCAACAGGACGAGCAAACGCGTGCAATTTCCATCCTGGCACAAAATAAAGCTCTGTCCAGAATTCTATACAGCTTAAGAGCACGGCTAAGTGATATTCGCGACTGTGGTCTAATAGAAAAGCTTTAGAAATGCATGTAGAAAGAAACGTAAACAACATCTACGTTAGCCACATTGTTACCGGCAACATTACCATCGCTTAGGGATTGTCCCAGTAGCTACGAAAATTAAAAAAAAAACATACACTCATAGCTGACGTTTGCTGGGCGGTAAGCAGCTGTTAGCATAAACTCCATCAGGTGAAAAAATCCGAGCGCAATAGCGTAGAAACTCCATTGCTCCACGCATTTCCATCTTAAAATGGCTGTCGCAGTGAGAGACGGGTCTGTTAATGCAACAAACTTTGTGAAGAGTAACAACGAGACATGTAAAGTCATGATCACGCCTAAGAAGAAAGCCGCGAATGCCACTTTCCCCAGCCCTCGGTCGGACCGAAACGCTTCGGACCGGAACATGCCTAATGGGATATGAACTTTTTGTCAATTGTTGTCAATTTCATCCATTTGTAAAATGTAAATTGTAAATAAAAGGTAAAGGCCTACCTCCAATTATTGTATTTTTGACGATATTGGTGTTTGCGAACACCACCTGTACCATCAAGTAGGTACATCGTACCGTAAAGAATGATGAAGAAATTAATTTAAAATAGGTGCCAGAAAGGAATTTTGAGAAATGCCATTCAGTTCAAAGAAACACATGCTTCTAACAAGAAAACTAAAGTCTTATTTTTCGATGAGACGCCCATTCACGAGATCACTTTTGATCTGGTGCTATACTGTCAATATGATGAGCAAATGGACAGCGGGATCCGATTTCGCGAAGTAAATGTTCTGTTGGTAGTACCCCTTGTGACAGGAAAACCGTTGTTCACTTTTGCTGATGCTGCGTAAATCATCACCCCTCCGTGTCCATCTTGACGATTGAAATAATTCCATTCTGCAAGCACTGTAGCGCTCGGTCCTGGGCCATAAGCGCATCCGCCATCTACACAAACGCCAATCGTGGCCAACGACGAGTCTCCACCAAGCTGAATTCGCCACGCGGCAAAAGATATATTCACAGCTGTAGGATAAATCGCCACAGCCATACTGTTGTCCTGATTCACATTGTACGCCATTGTGTTGACCCAATCCACGTATTTCAGAACTTGAACCGGGAAGCACCTCGAGTATCCTACTGCTTATTGCGCTGCGGTCTTCTTCATTAAAATAAGCATCATAGGTCAGCAAAGCTGACGCGTGACCTGCTGTATCCAACGCTTCTCGTGTAGCTTTTAATAATCCAATGGTTCGATCAGCGCTTAAATTGTACCCCAACAGTTTCGTCATCTAGACCGACACCATCAAATCCGAATTTAGTAGCCAAAGTAGCTGCCGATTCTCCAAACAATGTAGTATTTGTAATTTTGGAAAAGTATTCGTTGTTGGATGAGCCACCAACACTAACCAAGGCCAAAATGCATCGCTTATGGAGTGTTTCCAAAAATTGAATCATTTTGTCATCAAAGGACTGAAAAGTTGGTACAAAAACTCCTTCAGCAACTAATGCTAAGCCAAAGATGAGGTGAGTGACTCCATTTGGGACGGTATCACATCCAGCAACTTTACTTTGCGAGAACGCCACAATCTGTTTTTTTCATATTAAGTTAAAGTCGGACGAACTTGTCGTGTTGCTACCTATACGTTTAAACAATTTCGTCCGGGCGATCTGGATATCTTAATTGTAACAGAAAAAATGTGTTTGTACTTCGAATACGGACCTTTTTTTAAGGATTAATGATAGGAATAGTAACTTCTGTAACGCCGAGTCAGTTATCGACCAGACGCAAGTAGTAATGCGCAGGCTAGTCACAGCTCTAGAGGCTTCCTAAACCTTTATTGGTACAATTTTTTTGCCAGAGTTATTAAGATTTATACAAGTTGAAAAGTGTTCAAAAATGTAATGATTATGCATCAGCGAAGTTTTCTTGACCTGTATCAATTTTTCTTACGATATCTTCTAATTCAGCAAGGCGTCTTCAAAAGCATTGATATTAGCGGAATTGAGTTGCAGGTAGCCCCCGCCAAATATAGCTCTTCGAAGCTGCTCTGCTTATGACTTCATCCTTTACGGTACGCTGTACCTACTTTATGGTACGGGGGTGTTCACAAAGGGTGGGTCCCTTGTGAAATCATGATTTCGGTCCAAATACCACACCCGACAAATTACAATATTTGCAAAAATAAAATTTTTGGCGATTCTAAATTACCACAAACAATCGTAATCGGTGCAACCAAGTTTTGAGTTGGTTGGGTAGCATCACTCGCGACACCCACCGGCAACCAAAGCATCACAAGTATGTCGATATGATCGCGCGGCCCACCATTGCCGCCCGCGTGTCGTGGATGATGCCAAAGACGCCTTCCTCTTCGAAGAAATGATAGCTCAAGCGAGAGCTGGCAACAGCTATCAACGCTTGAAAACCGGTTGAACATTCTCATTACGGTGAGAGAATAATTCTATTGACGTATTAACGGGAATCAGGTGAAATCCGGAAAACGAGAAAAGAGAATAGGCGAAAAGAATCGGACCTGGCCGAGGGGTCGCCCAGGTCCATTTGAGAAAAATCAACTGAGGGCGAAAGTGGCAAAAACGGGACAGGAGAAGAGAATGAAACGATCGGGCAGGAGAGTACATGCGAAGAACAGTTGATGTTGACTAACGATGTTGTGAACAGCATCGTGGAGCGTGATCCGAAGACATATCGGGCGGCGGTGCAAAGCACAAAAGGGAATGAATGGAAGGAGGAGATTAAGCAAGTGTTGGACGCATTGGAAGCTAACGAGTGTAGAGATTGGCAAAGATACCGAAAGGGGCAAGGAAACTTCACACGAAATGGGTTTTCAGGACAAAGATGGATGCGGATGGGCGCGTGGAACGGCTGAAGGAAAAACTCGTGGCGTGCGGGAACGAACAAGTTTTTGGCTTTGATTACAACGTGACATTTGCGAGCGTAATGGACATGGCGAGTGTAAAGGTCATTCATGCGCTTGAAAGGCGATGGAGTGTGCTGGCGAAGCACAGTGATGTGCCTAATGCATACGCTAAGGCGAACAAAGAAGAGGAGCTGGGTATTTATCATCATATTCCCCAAGAAATGGACATTTCGAGTGATGAACTTGCGTGTTTGGGAGCAGCGGACGCAGGACAAGTGGTTTTGGAACTAAAAAAGGCCCTATGTGGGTTTAAGCAGGCTGAGAGGCTATGGATCGAGTTATTATAAACGGAATTGAAGTCGACTGGATTTGGTGAGAGTCTAACTGACATGACCGTATTTTTAGGAGTGCAATGGACAGCGCGGTTGTCGTTGGTGTCTACTTCGATGATTTTCTGGTTACTGGAACAAAGAAAAAGGACGTGGATCAATTCTTTGTTGAACTCAAGGCATTTTGCGATCAAAATTCTAGGAGTGAGCGAATTTTTTTGTGTATGTGTGTACATATGACGAGTTGAGTGGATATGAATTGGATTAAAAGAGCATGATAAGTGACTTATGGAAAGCGTACGGCTTAGAGTAAGCGAACAGAGCCAAGGCGCCCATCGGCGAGGATATGTATACAACGAAGCAAGCGATGGATGTAGCGTGAAGATTGCTGATGCGAAAGATGAAGAAGTAAGTGAGACGTGTTTCGTTCTTTAGCTGGGAGTTTGCTTTGGCTGGCTAGGTACCAGACATTCCGTTTGCCTTGCACAAAGCTACACGTAGAACGTATCAACCGACTGTATTGAATTGGAATTTAGCGAAAAGGATTGTGATATACCTGAAAGAAACAAGCAAGTACAGATTATGCATGGACAACCAAGGGTCAAGCGAAGAAGGCATTGAAGTGTGTGGCTTTAGCGACACCGTATTTGCGGCAGTTAAAGCTGATAGGAAGTCTGTGTCCGGAGGTATTGTGACTCTTGATGGAATGTCCGTTTTCCAAAAAGCAAGGGTGTGTGTGTGCTCGTCGACTATGGAGGCGAAATACAGTGTGACGTCAAGCATTAAGCGAAAGTTGCTCGGCATTGGTGAATTCTTAAAGGAACTAGAGGTGAATGTCAAGAACGGAAAGTGGTAGGACACTTACGCTGAAGCTTCGAACGGTGGACTAACCCTTGGTTAGCGACCCGAAGGGGTTCAACGACTGACGTCCACCTGCCGATGAAGCTTTACGTGAATAATCAAGCCGCAATCAAGTAGCTGGAAGGAGAGAGGATACCAGGAAGAGCTAAATATGTGGACGTGAAGATCAAATTTGTTAGAGATTGCATACGAAGGGAGAAGATTGAGATCGAATATCTTCAGACCAAGGAAATAAAATGCCAGAGGATTTGCTGACAAAGGTGTTGAATGCGCCAAGGATCGATGAGCTAAGGCCAAAGGTTAGACTGCATGTGAATGATGGAAACAAAGTGCGCGAAAGCGCTTCCAGGGGATGTTGATAAATCGCGCTGGCCTCTGTGCCGGCGAGGAGGAGTGTTAAAAGGTGTGATCGGATTGTACCGGCAGCTGCGTGCGACCATCTCAGGATGTGCATTTACATACAGTACGCACATGGTTTATATTTGATTTTAATACACTTTTCTATTTTGTATTGTCTACGCAAATGGTGCTCACGACGCATCACACTTCCTGTGTTCTAACAACACCCCAAATTTACCACTTGATCGAGACCTCTATTGTTTAAATTCATGTCGACCAGCAAAAGCAAACCTCGCCTACGCCATCGTGTACACACCGCAAGAAAGGCTTCCTCTTGCTTATCACGTCGCTTGAGTAACTCATACTCACGATGCAACATTTTATTCGTTTAAATAAGTGAAATATTTCTATTGGCTTCTTATTTTTAATTATTCTCATCATATTCTGGAGGTAGTAGTATCACAAGTCGTACATCACCAGCCGTTTGACCACCAACGGCAGAGAGTCGTAGGCATAAATCAGTAACACTCAGCAGGTGATCCATAAGGTTGTAGACCTCATGCATGTGGAACTCGTGTAGCCGTTTACGCAGCTGCAGCGCCGATGTATGACTGTTAGTCCAACCTACCAGTCATACATCGGCGCTAAATTTTGCATGTGTAGGTTTGACAACCCAGTCATAGTTTTCAGATTGGTGGCATTCCATTCTGCGGTTTCATGCGTTTGGATATCCTCGTGCTTCACGGGTAGGACATGATCTGTAATGTCCTTTCAAGCTAGCACCATCCGCGCACTAAATTACCATAGAAACAAGGGACAAAGGGGATTTTCTACCACTTTGTAAAAAAAATGGGAAATGTATACCAAAAGTTAAAAAATATGTAAAATAAACCACTTGTGCAATGAAAAATATGGATTTTATACTACGAAAAAACTCAGGATGTGTTCGGCAAAAATGCTAAACTTCACATTCTGTTTGCCTTGAAAAGCGGGTCTCAATAGGATATGCTATTTCGCTCGGAATCGTGTTTCGCGTGTTTGGCAATGCCGACGTGTCTCAATGCCAAATCGAATATAATGGTGGTGAATGATATTATATGCACCGGCTTGGACAGTAATATTTTGGATTGTCTAGGTGTCCACGTGCACGTGAAGTTCGGTGGAAGATTACGGACGTTAATGATTACCTTAAGTCCTGGCTATAAGCTCCTTGGAATGCCAGCAGCATTGAAACAGAATACAGCATATACTATTAAACTTAATACGAATAATACAAACGCGCCTGTGCTGTTTAGCATTAACGAGCAGCTAGCAAAATTTTCCCTAGATCGCATAAGGAAAGTGTGAGCCAACCTCTCTTACTTGAATTGTTATAGTTTTGTTGTCTTGAACTCTAGATTTGTGACCTTAAATTTATTTGTGATGATGACAAATGCGAATGGTCTACTGATAAAATAGGTAAGTTAGTAAAACTACAGGAACTGGTAAAACTACTTTAGTTAGAACCCTTCTTAAAATAATAACATTCAAGTTGAACCCTGAAGTATAATGCTTTCCAGTAACTGAAAAATATTTCTTTTCTAAAAGAGTTCTTAGAAAGTTGGTGATTATTTACCGGGCACGTTTATAATCACTCCCAAAACCATAAACTCACCCCTTATATACAGTAGAACCCATATTAGTTACGAAAAAACGAACAAAATACACAGCCAGATGTTTTAGAAGAAAGATACAAAAGAACCTGTTCCTTGGTTGTGAAACTTCTTGTCGTTTTGCTTTTTACCGTCGATACGCATTTTAACTTTAGAGGATCACTTTCCTTTACTTTTGAGTCCTCCATAGGCAAGAATTACGCCTCAAAAGTTAAATACTTGTAAATGACTCGGCAATTTTTCACTTATTACGTCGATATATACTAGTTTTCGCTCAGCTGGTTTAAAGCACGCCCGCTCAGCGTAAGGTCGTCATGTTTCGTATACTTCTAATAAATAGACGAAGCGGTTACCAGCTAATACTCACGCGTCACTGCGATATAAAAAAGAAGCAAAGCTATGGTTTCGAGCAGATCAATATACGAACTAACTAAGATAACAAAGACAAACAACCATCTCATCATGTTCAACTCGTGGGATCACGTCCGCCCGTACATTTGGTACCCTATGGCTTCTCTGGAGCAATCGATGATGGCACTCGTGAACATGAGCGACATTATGAATCGCTCACGTTTTCAATTCGACGTGGATAGCAAGATGCTGGCATCGCCTAACAATATCAACGACGACGACTTTTTCCGGGATCTACCCGTGCTAGCACGCGAGGATCGACCAGCAACGCAACACCGTGAGGCAGCTGCCCAATCGACCGAGGAAACACAATCTAGCACTCGTGATGACAATCCGAACAAAGCTGTGACTAATTCAGACAACCAGTTCCGTCGGTCCTTCTTGTCCTACTCCTTTAGTGACTCGTCTATTGTAGACGATAAGGGATGACGCGTAACGAGCACTCGACGCCGCTACGAAGACTCGACAGCACGTCTAAAAGCTGTCCATGAAAGTCAGATCGAGGGCAAGAAGCTTCGTACAACGTGCAACCGTATGGATCACGACGACGAAGGCAAGCAAGAGGCTGTATGCTCGAGTGGGACGGCCGAGGAGTTTGAGGCGTTGTGGCAGCAGACGCCGTTTGGTGACGCACAGAAGAATACGATAAAGGGATATCAGCAACTGCCACAGCAGATAGAGCTTGAACGGCAGAAACAGCAGCAACAGACCACAAATCCAGCCGTAGAGTCGGAAGCTATCCCGATGGAAACGTAAAAATGCAGACTTGAAGTAAATACTTAACCATGACCTGTTGCTAAGTCCAGAAATTGAATTCCTCGAGTATGAATAACAGCACATATTATTTTGCGTAATGATTCTTTTGTATCCTTCCTCTAAAACAGCTGGCTGTGTATTTTGTTCGTTTTTTCGTAGCTAATATGGGTTTTAATGTATATTGGGGGTGAGTTTATGGTTTTGGGGGTGATTATAAACGCCCCCTTGTTTACCTTGCTCTTTTTTCGCATTTAGCCGTTTTGTTTGCTTTAGAAGGTTTTTATTCCTTTGGGCGCCCATATTCCATTTATTTATTGTTTCCTTATTAAAATGCTATTGATTATTTACTTTAAGAGGCGTTTTTGCTATGTGCAAACTTTCGTTGTAAGACAGTATACGGTACTTAGCAATTGCTGTCAATATATATATAATTTCGATGATATGTCAATACAAGACACTTTTCCATTCTATAGTCTTATATTTTCTTCAAATAATTAATTCCGTTAAGATAGTTATTTAACTTGTTTAAACATGCTCGTAAAAACCAAAAGTAAAAAAACGAAACCAAAATCAATAAGAAACATTCCTATTATAAATCCCATAAAATGGGTGCGTTGTACTTTAAGATCTGTGGTACCAAAACTACCATTAGCCAGCAGAAAACACATGCTTTGGTTGCAAATTAATTTAGGGACAGAGTAAGCTATTCCGCGCAAGAAGATATCCCATTCTTAAAAGATGGAACAAAATGCTGTTGTAAGATGATAAAAAATAACAAAAGTCTGGGATGGTCCCATACCAAAATCCGGGGCCGAAAATTGTTGAAAGCGATGGTAGTTTTTCTTGGGAGATAACAGAGATAATTCTGGAACGCCAGACGGCAAAATGCAAGCAATTGCTAGCGATTATTTCGCATGATCTAAAACCGCCTTTGAAAGTGTTACTTAGAAGACAAAATCCGACGTGAATATATTTTTTAGGCCCTTAGTTCGCTTGTTTTGTGCTACCTCTAAGCCTACTACATGTAGCCTGATTTATCTAGACGAATCGGGAATTGCCTTTACGTCCGTAATTAAAGTCCTTATCATGACACTTACCGTAAACATGACCATAATCCCGTGATGACATCGACCTGCTAGAACATGTATTGAGCGGTGTCATATCAACATTTGCCGCTATTACTGCGTTTGCGTAAGTATCGGCTTCGTCTTGACACCTTCCACCTCACGCGGAAACTTGAACGTCTTGGAATCAAGCGCCTTTGTTAGAATATCCGCAAGCTGATTATTTGAGTCTATGTATTCGATCTTTAAGAACCCTTCTTACACGTTTTTCCGGATGAAGTGGTACCTACTGTCTACATATTTCGTCCTAGCGAGATATCGGACGTTGCTATCCAATGCGATTGCTTATTGGTTATCCTCTACTACCTGTGTGCCTCCCACTTGCTCGTGAGCCAAGTCCGTGAGCATCGCGCACATACACAGAACTTCTTGTGTGCATAGACTAAGAGCCATATATTCAGCCTCCGCCGAACTAAGCGCAACTGTTCGCCGGGATTTTGACTTGAATACTACAGGAGCGTTTGCAATCATGATTATAATTCCTGAAACGGAGCGTCTATCATCGGTTTTACTGCCCCAATCAGCATCCGAATACGCATTGACCTCAACATCGTCATTGACTGGATAGATGACACCGATTTGGCGCGTTATCTTTAGGTAGCACAGTACACAAATTTCTGCGCTCCAAATTTGCTGCCCAGGTTTCTCCAGAACATGTGGTAGCTGTGTAACCACGTACGCAACATCTTGGCGCGTGCAAGTTACAATGTATGGATGACACCCAATCAACGAACGGTTATGGCTTTGAGCGCATGGCCAAACGTCCATCTGCCGTAGTTGGCGACCGTAATAAGGGCAGCTTTACTCCTGATGCGCATGGATTGTTAACACCTTTGGCATCGTGTTCGCTGAATCGTTTAACCACGTCACGGATGTTGGAATTTCGGATGATGTGATCTGTGAAGAAAACTGACGTTTAAATTCCTGCTAACAAGATTATCGTGGTTTCTTGCATACTTTGAATTTTAGGTTAAGTGGTATTTTAGCCGAAACTACACTTAATTTTTACATAATACATACTTTCATTTTTGTCGAGTAAACTAAACATCGGGCACTTACCTCCTGGGCAACTTCCTCGCGTCTTGCACTAGCACGCAAGATACTAAAGTAGAGACGACACATACATCCGACAGACAGGCCCTATACTAACCGATAGGGAGGCACTACACTACAAGAAGGCATCTAAACGCACTAATCGGTGTTTATTTGGTTTACGTGGAGTTACGGACGATTACGTGGCAATCTGCATTTTCCTACAGGTTATGACGGGACTCAGGACTGGATTTCTAAGTTTTCACAAAAGGTTTCGTTTAACGTACGAATCTCGGTGGAAGTCCCCTGTGCCAAAGGGAGACATTGGTTTATTCTCTTTCGTTTGTTTTTCGTGGTTACGTAATTGACTAAATGGAAAAATGACTGAGGAAAGAGTGGATATGGCTGCTGTGATGGAGTATATCAAGCGATTGGAGAACAAAATTGAGGCCATGGAGGAGGAGAAATCACAAAAAAATTGTGCCTCCATCATCTCACCCAAGTCGAAAGGATCTGATCATGATAGCTTTTTTAAAGAAGCAGTGAAGAACAACGGTCCGTTTGGAAAAATAATGAATATGGGGATTTGAATGGTGATAACGGCATTGAAGACGGTGCGAAATGGAAAGCACCGGGAAGGAATGATTAAGGAGCGGCAAGAATGTACAACAATCACGAAAGACTGAATGTGTGTCGTAATGGGAATATGAAAATCCCTAAGTTGACGATTAAAAACTTTTCTGGAGAAGAAATTTATCCTGGATTGGGGGCAGGTTTCAGGCTATAGGCCTACCTGTTTATCGAGGTAGTTGATGTCGCACAACTGTCGTCTGGTTTTAAGTGGACGGAGCGCCTCAAGGTGCACAAGTTAAGTGAACACCTGGAGAGCGTAACGGGGAGTTACTTCCAAGCAAATATTGTGACTTGGTGGCAGATATCCCAAGAACTATATTACGAACTGGATCAGCTATATCACGCTTTCAAAGTAAATATCACGCATCAGCAGGCAGTAGCATTGTTTGCACAAGAAAAGGATGTTCGGAGGTCATGGACCCAACATTTTTTATACTTGGTGGCTTTAGCGCGTGAGAGTGGATCTCACGAGTGTTTGAGTGTTGAAAATATTGTGAAGTATGCAGCTCCTGGATTAAAAATGGGGTTTATGATACGTTATAACCCACGGCGTATTGACTACATATTACACGCACAAGAACTTATTGCGTGGGCACAAGAATTGGAAGACGATGCGGTGTAAATGAAGAAACAAGCAAGAAACGTTGTAAATTTCGTGGATGAAAGAAAGAACGCATGTGGCATGGATGGTCACACGCAGAAGTATTGTTGGCAAGGGAACCGAAGGAACCAGACAAGTATTTTGAGCTCAAACCAAGGTCAAAAGGAGACGAAAATCGTGAAAGGAATTTCGTGTTATCGACAATTGAGTGTGGAGAAAAATTACAGAAGATGTCGAAGAAGGACATAATTGTTGATGAAGTCATTTGGATAATTGGTAGTGGTGCTAGCCGGCATCTCGTGTCAAGTGAATATTTTTGGAAGATGCTAAGGACAGTGGTGATAACGAAGATTTGTTGTTACCTGATGGAGCAAAACTGAGTGTTACGAAAGTTGGAAAAGTGCGTTTGAAAAGCAAATTTTTGACTGTACTGCTTACAGAAGCGTACTATGCACCGAAACTGGCGAAAAATCTTATCTCACTTGGAAACATAAAGATGAAAGGATGCACGCTTAAAAAAGATGAAAATGATGCATGGAAACGACACATTATTTAATGCGGAAGTGACTGGATGTGTATTTACGGCAAGATTAAGTCTGGTAAAAAATTGACTGTGTGAAAATTTCTCGAACATGATTATGACGACCATGGAGAATAACCAGTGTGATGATCCGCAGGAGGGATCATTGCATCACTTTCACATACGACTAGAGTATCTATCTTACGATACAGTGGAGAGATTAGCCAAGGATCCAGCATCTGGAATCAAGCTGACAGACAAGCGTAGACCAAACTGCTTAACCTGTGCTGAGGGCAAGGCGACGCAAACGAAACAGGCAAAGCAAGACAGCGGGCAGAACGCACTGATAGATAGGATCGGTGGCGTTATCTGTAGAGATTTACAAAAGGACCAATTACACTAAGAGATCGACCTGGAAACAGGTACTTGATCGTGTTTGTGGATCATTTCTCGAATTACGTACGTGTATTTCCCGCGAAGGCCAAGGATCAACATTTTTTGGCATGGTTTGAAGGAGAATTTAATTGCCGGATTCACGTTTAACGAACTGATGGCGGTGGAGAATATTGCAATGTCGATTTATTTTGTAAACGGACTGGAGTCAGAAGACAGATTACCGAAGCGGGTAACCCAGCATCAAATGGAAAGGCGGAACGAATGAACAGAACGATTTTTAATATGATCAGATGTATGATTTTTGGATCTGGAGTTCCGTAAACGTTTTGGTCTAAGGCAGCAGAATTGCAAGCTACATTTTAAATCAAAGTCTGACGCGCGCAAATTTACGAAAGATGTCACCTATTGAAGTTTTGACGAAAAAGAAGGTAAACATTTCGGATATTGTGATTTTTGGATCGCCGTGTATGGTTTGGCGCGACGCAAAGAATAAGTCACTCGGTAAACACGCAGAGAAGGCGTTGATTAATGGGAAGAACGATGAGATAAAGGGCTATAAAGTGTTACTTTTGAAGGACAGAGTGGTGACGACTACAAGACACGTGTCTCATGTGGAAACACTGGGTGAAAGAGAAAACGAAAAGCTGTCATGTATGATGAACGTAGACGTGGAAATATGTCACGAAAATAATAGAGATAATACAGTTTCGAAGGAGTAAGCAGGTAAAGTTCGTGAGAAGAAATCAAGGCAAGACCTACCAAAAAGGAATCAACGAGGAAGATAAGAAAGGATGAGTAGTTGATTGAAATAGAAGCAGATGAGAAGCAGTGTGGAGCAACTGAAGAAAACATTTTGAATGACAGTAATAAACCGGATGGAACAAGTGATGAGAATTCGTTCTTTGCATTTGCTGTTTGTGACGTGAACAATCCGGATAGTGGAAAAATTGCCGGACGCCGGACCCGAAGAGCTATTTCAAAGCTCATAAGGGTAACCAGTCTGAAAAATGGAAAACGGCTGAAAGGGCAGAGCTAAAAACCCTGGAAGACTTGCAAACCTGGGAGTTGATGAAACATACAAATGGATTGAAGACATTACCAACTAAATGGGTTTATAAACCAAGTTGAAGAACAACGGCACGGTGGAGCGATACAAGGCAGGTTTGGTAGCTCGCGGCAATAAACAAGTTAATGGGGAAAATTATTTTTTCACGTTCTCAACGGTGATGGAGATAAATAACATGAAGGTTATTTAATATTGTCGATTGTGTGGAATGTACCTCCGAGGCATGGAGACGTACCGTGCGCCTATCCCAAGGCGACTACGGAAAAGAATTACAACATTTATCTGCAAATGAGGAATTTAGGCATGGAAATCTCGAGTGACACACTGAAAAAAATGGATGTTACGAACTCGAAGGAGCTGATTCTCAAGTTAAAAGGGAATCTCTATGGCCTGAAGTAGGCTGGAAGACTGTGGTATGACTTACTATGTGAAACCCTGGTTAAAATTTATTTTTCTCAGTGTCTAAAAGACACTTGCATTTTTGTGAGGATTGACGACAAAGGGACAATAGTGGTTGGAGTATATGTTGATGACTTACTGGTTACAGCAAACGAAACGAAGCTTGTAGATGATTTTTTCGAAGCCATGCAGGTATTGAAATTAAAGGACTTTAGTAACGTGGAGAAATTCCTTGGTATGAGATATTTGGGTGGTCCTACAGATGGATACACCATTGACCAAGAGGGAACCATCGTTGAAATGCTTGAGAAGCATGGTTTGCAAGAGGCAAACAAAGTAAGGACACCTGTTACGAATCTGGAAGACACAGAAGATTTGGATGAACTGCTACCGACCGTATCTCGTGGAAATACACCTACAATTAAGGATTTTCAGTCTTTCGTGGGAAGTTTACTGTGGATTTCACGAGTTTCTCGCCCAGATATATCATTTGCCGTGCGTCGTGCAACGAGGCACACGCACGCGCCGAGTTTGAGTGATTTTAAAGTTGCGAAACGTATAGCAAGCTATCTGAAAGGAAGCAAGAAGTTAAATTATGTGGAGATAAAGATCTAAGACTACCATTGCGGATTGTAAGTTACAGTGATGCCGACTATGCGGCTGATCGTGAAGATCGAAAAAGTGTGAGCGCAAACGTGATTTTGGTGAGTTGAATAATAGCAGGGTGGAGTTAGAAGAAACAGGGATCTGTTGCCCTATCGACTGCAGAGGCGGAGTTTGTCGCGGCCGCTGCAGGTGGTCGAGAGGCATTGGGATTGAAGGAGTTGTCGAAGAGATTGGAATTAAGACGAAGACCCCTATAGTGTTGAAGTTCGACAACCAAGCAGCGATCAAACAGTTTAAGAACGAAACTAGCGCGGCAAGTGCCAAGCACATTGATGTAAAGTTGAAGTTCTTAAAGGATTTCGTGAAACGTGGAATTGTGGAGCCAGAACATGTATCCAGTGGAAATATGATTGCAGATTTGTTGACGAAGACACTGCATGCACCAAGGATCAAGGAATTATGCGAGCAAATTGGACTGAAGTAATGGGATTATTACGATTATGGACATTGCGCTACTACTGGATATACATTTTCTACACTTACGTCGATGTGACTTGTGCACGAAGCCCCGGTACACTCAAAAGGAGTGTTAGAATTTTAAATGATGTGATCTGTGATGAAAAGTGACGTTTAAATTCCTGCTAACAAGATTATCGTGGTTTCTTGCATATTTTGAATTTTAGGTTAAGTGGTATTTTAGCCGAAACTACACTTAATTTTTACATAATACATACTTTCATTTTTGTCGAGTAAACTAAACATCGGGCACTTACCTCCTGGGCAACTTCCTCGCGTCTTGCACTAGCACGCAAGATACTTAAGTAGAGACGACGCATACATCCAACAGACAGGCCCTATACTAACCGATAGGGAGGCACTACACTACAAGAAGGCATCTAAACGCACTAATCGGTGTTTATTTGGTTTACGTGGAGTTACGGACGATTACGTGGCATCTACATTTTCCTACAATCGATAAAACGAGTCTGTTTAAGTATGAGCGCCTTAGCTGCCCTATCGGGATTGATCTCCATGCCTAAAAAAATATGCCTTGCCCAGTTCCTTCATTTGAAATCATTCTTGAGCACTGATTGATCTCATTGTTTGTTCTTGCCACAATAATCACATCATCAACGTAGAGGCTAGCGTAGACGAAACCTTTATTGAAGCTCTTGACATAAACTCATTGATCCACTCATCAATTCTAGCTGGGTGAATCGTTTATTTCTACCTTCGACTCCTCTTCTTCGGATCCGTTTCCAAGCATAATTATCGGCTCACGTCTCCTTCTTGAGCGGTCCACTTCAAGCTGGAACACCAATTGATCTTCCTGTTGATTTTGAGGTTGTGGTCAGTACTCTGCTAACTCCTGTCTGTTTTCAGCAGTACGTTTTGGGGCAGAAACTGTAGTACAGCGACGCTTAGAGGACGCTCCACATCGTGTATTTCGACGTCATTCTCCTTGTGGAAGCTGCTCTCGCGTACGCAGTGAGTATTGGTGAAGATACCAACTTACCAACCACTTATGCTCAAGCAATGGCTAGTGACGACACAGCAAAGTGGCTTGAAGCGATGGACGCTGAGTTTCGTTTGTCTGACATGGACACTACGGCTTCGGACTGTAATAAGTCGCACTATCGGATCTGAATAGATTTTTGCCAAGAAGCGTGATCAGAATGGATATATTGTGCATTACAAGACACGAATACATGTTGTTGCAAAGGGTTTTAAGCAAAAATATGGCGTCGACTTCTTCGAGACTTATGACTTATTCCCCGCTCGCTACCATGAGCTCGATCAAATCATTCTCGCGGTGTGTGCTGAATACAGCTATCAAATGGAAAAGCTAGATGTCGTCACAGCCTTTCTCAACAATGTGCCTACAGAAAGTGTCGATATAGAAGTTCCGAATGGTGTCAGCAATGCTCAATGATGCATTTATCAGTAAAATAAAGCTATATACGGATTGCAACACGACGCAAGCGCCTGGAACAAGACGATTCATCGTTTTGATAATTAGGGTATTAAGGGCTGCAGTCTGTGACTTGGTGTTCCACGTCTTCCATAGGTTGATCCATAACGGTCTACCGAATTTCGTTATGCTAAATGTTTACTACATCACTGTCTTTGGTTATATGGACAACTACTCCCGGCTCTTTTGATTGCGTGTCGTACATACCGTTCACATCACATTCATCTAGCTTCACAGAATGGTTCACTTTGATAATGGCATTATCCAAATCAAACACGCGGTAGCCCTTGACATTCTTCGCATAACCGAGGAACATGTACTTGAAGCTCTTGGGTTCCAGCTTCGACCTCCTCACATCATCACTATGACCTGTGATCCGAACACGCATGAGTGATCCATTTAAGACTTCATCTTGAAAGCCAACTCGTACGGTGGGATGTCAAAGTTAGCCGTATTGATGGAGAGATTTATGAGATACAATGCTATATTCACAGCTTCCACCCACCATTCAATCCGAGCGTTCTTGTAGTACAGCATACTGCGGGCCGCTTCCACGATAATCCTGTTTATGCGCTCTATTGTAGGTTTTGCATTAACTGAAGCAATCGCTTTATTCTGTTTAATGATGGCATTTTTGATTTTATTTGCTTTTGAATTTATCTTACCCAAAAAATTTGTCCATCAGTAATTGAAATAATTCAGTTCTGTTGAAGGCTGTATGGAACAGACTGCTGCTGTATGATGCCGTTATATGGTGTGTGATCTCCAACTGTCTTGGACACGGTAATGTGGTGTAGTCACTCTCAGAAATTCCTTCTGAGGTGCGAGCACCCACGGGGGGCCCAGATGACTGACAGTCAGAGGGGGTACTCCGTCCATCCAGGTCTTGGTCCGAGCCAGCACCAAGCCGGCTGGACCGGTCACTTCCATCACCTTGACTGTGACGACTGGGATCCATGTTATATAAAGCTCACCTTGTGTACGTCAGCACTGGCGGTTACGCTCTCCTGGTGGGCTCTAGTGTGAAAGTTAAAAGTCGGTAAAATAGGTGGACGACGGTTAGGACTAGGGTTGCACCTGGGCGGAAATCTTCACCGGGGAGCAGACTGATGTTATACTTGAATTTTGTATACCTCCAAAGATGGGACCGAGAATAATCGATCGGCCAGCTTAACCGACGATAATAAAGGGGTTACTCCAATCTTCCAAACAATACTCCACAATCGTTCACAGTAAGCCAAAACTTCACCTCACTTTTAATAAACTAAAACGTGCTCCAAACACGGGCGACTTGAATGAGTATAGGTTTCACGACGATTCCCGGTCAGGGGACTTCCGGTGGGTTCCTTTCAACCTTCCCCTGGTAAACCAATAGCAGCTAGAGGGACCTTGTTAGCTCTCTGCTGTAAACCAATGATGGCTTGCGTCTTAGAAGCGAAACGTATACTGATTTTTATCCCTAGATCTTATACGACTTTTGTTTCCCTACCCAAATTAACCTGGCTGGATGGTTATGTGCCTTACCTGAAATCGCGCGACCAGCTCAACGTGGACGTCTTTTGTGTAATGTACACCAAATAGCCGGACCAGCCTGGATAGCTATCCGTCTCAACCTGAACGAAACCTGCCGCTTACTCTGACGCCCTCTTTGCGTCCATCCATCTACCTTCAGTGTTCCATCCGGCTACTACAGGGACAAAACCTCCACTGGAGCCTCTCATATGTCCATTTCTTAACCATTCCGCCCTTGGCCATCAATGGCCACCATCAACGGCCATTCAGCACCACTTGGTCCAGCTGGTCAGCTGCTGGCCTACTTGGCTCCTAGCGTCCGTATCATTTCGTC
The DNA here is from genome assembly GCA_001887855.2 of Sclerospora graminicola. Classification (NCBI taxonomy): domain Eukaryota; phylum Oomycota; class Peronosporomycetes; order Peronosporales; family Peronosporaceae; genus Sclerospora; species Sclerospora graminicola. Next base: position 29,758 of record MIQA02017080.1, read on the forward strand.
TAGTCTGTTTCCGTGCCTTGTACCGATCCGGCACTTGCGGTTGTTGTCGAACACCTCCGGCAGCTGTCATCCTGCATCTGTCGGTAGCCGTCCCCGGACAGCTAGCTTGTACCAGCATTTCTACCAATCCGGCAGGTGGATTTACTTCTCATCAGTCCGTTAGTTATGGAACCACTTCACCGCATGTCCGTCCTGCTCCAATGCTGATCCACCGCCCGGTAGTTGATCCATTCCGGAACCGCTTCACCACAGTAACGTTCCATGTATCAGCGACATGTGAGAACCTTTCACCCCATATAGTGTAAGGTAGATGCGCAGCTTCTAGGAGAGTTTTAATAGTCGTAACAATGACTCCATTCCATCGTTCAGCAATATCATTTTCTTGTGGGCTGTATCCGTTTGTTGTCTGTATCTTGATCCCAAGCTGACAGCAATATTCTTGCAGCTTCGAGTAAATCAACTCTATCCCTTTGTCAGCGAACAACCCTTGTCCACTGTTCAGAATATGTGCTTAATTTTGCGACCGGTATCTTGATTTTGACTGCACCTGACTTCTTTTTCAATAGAAATGTCCACTTGTAACGCGTAAATTCATCCACAATAAGCAGGAAATATATGCTTCCACCTATGGCACTTTTTTCTCCAATAGTATCCATAGCCGTAGCAGTGGTCTTTCAGCCCTCTTAGTTTTCGATGGATAATGCATTTTGTCTTGTTTTCGACAACACAAGCATAGTTTTTCAACTCTTAATACCCTGCACCAAGTTGTTTCTTTCCATCTTACGGAGTACCTTCATCCCCACATGGTTGTAGCGATGATGCCACTTCTCCTCCGCTTTTCGTATTTCTTACTTGCACTCTTTATCGCTTCGATGGTTGTTGTAATGCCATACGTTTCTATCAGCCTGTGGGCAGGATGAGAGAAGAACATGCGGTAGATACCCGCGATCCTCAAAAATTTGATCTTGAACGCCGTAGTGTCCTTTCTCTTTTTAAGCAGCACACCTTTTGGTTGCGCGAAAATAACATGCAAACGCCCCGTTTTTATATGAGGTTCAGCGATATCAGATTGACGCGTGCCCTTGGCACATACCCTACATTTTGTAGTATACATCTTTGGAGTGTTTTCCCGTCTTTTATCATAATTACCACTCCGCCCTTCTCTTTTACTGTGACATGGGAACCGTTCATCATCACTAGTTGCCTTCCTTTAACTAGTTGGAGATGCGTGAACCACTCGCGTACACAGCATAAGGACATGGCTTCCACAGTCCAGCTTTCATTCATTAATCTTCTTGAAATCTCCTCAACGTTAGTCGTCACCATGAGAACAAAATCTTGCTTCCATAGTGTGATCGCCGATCATCGCGTCCTTCACGTCTTGTACGGCGTCTGCCGTGACCACCTCTGCGGCTAATTCCATGGCTTCGGTTGGTTGCCCGGCTTCGATAACGTGTGCGCCTTTGTTGTCCTTGCGCTTTAACACGCCTTCCGTTGGTACAATCGTGTGCCCGATGTCTAGGCTTGTTGCATACACGACACTGGCTGCGCCTTATTGGTTCTTTAATGTTTCGGTTAATGCTCATTCTTCTCACGCTTCGTATACTTAGGCTATGACGTTGTTAACTTGAAGTGCAACCCCACGCGCTCCACCACGTCTTTGGCCAGTGTAGCCACGCATCTGCTCTGCTTGAAACAATCGGTTTCTTACTTGGACCAGCGTTAACTCTGCCCCAGGATTATGCGTCTTTATCTGTGAGTATTCGTTGCCTAGTTTAGGATATAAGCTCACTGCTCTTGTCAACATTATCTTGACAAGCTTCTCGACTGATATAGGAGCAGCGGCTTTTTCCAGTTCGACTGCTAGCTAAACAATCTAGCTAATATAATCTTCCATGCGTTGATTTTTTCATAATTCCATGATCAGCATTTCTTGAAGCACGTCTAGCCTGTTTCGCGGCCAGCTTCCGCCATGAAAGACGATGCGACTATCCCGACGTGATCGCATTGTTGAGTCTTAACGCCAAATTCGCACTCAGGGAGTCTACGAGGAACAAATGCGCCTTTTGATTTCTTAATGTCCCAACATTGTTTGGCTTTTGCGTTTCTAGTGTCTTCAAATCCTTGTCGACATTCTATTTACGCCAATATCCCTTGCGCGGCAAATTTCGGTCTGATTTTCAGCTTGATATAGCAGAGTCTTCAACACACCGAATATCTCGACTGGTGTTCTTCTTGGCCATTTCTTATTTACACTCTTCTTCTTCATAGCTTGTGTTCCTTCGACACTCTGCGTATGCGGAGGAAGAGCCCGTCGTGCACTCAAAAATCTACTTGACTCTTGTCGATGAAAAGCGACAATGTAAAAGGGGGTGGATTTCTTTGTGTTCTCCGGGTTTGACCCGTTGTCCCTACTATTCCGCATCCTCGGTTGGCTCATAACCTGTTGGGTTTCAGTATTTTCATTTGTAGCCATAGTCAATTAGTGACTATTTGCTAGGCCTTAAGTCATACTTAACCGTAGTTAAGTTGTGACCTGTCACTAAGTATTATTGTAGGTTTATTCCATATGAAAGAGGAAACAGAAATTCGTCACGTTCGGTGCCTGAATAGCCCCGGGGACTCAGGGTAAGGTGGTTAGTAGGTTGCGCTCTACCTGTGAGATTGCCAACTGACACCTCACCCTGCACGCCTATTTTATATCAAATGTTAGTAACATGAATATATATGCATATCCAAACTCCTACATATGTATGTTGAAGTTGCCTTCAACATCGTAACCGCCCTGCGGTAGACAACCTGCGTCTGGATGCCCTGCATCTCTATATACATCTATATGTAACTGCATATGACGGCCTTGCCGTAGACGCCCTGCGTCTTGGGTGTTTCTTTTTCGTAAGTGTTGTATACTTTCAGCAACTTGGTCGAATGCGGTATCCGCATATCCAACACACACTTTCGATCTGGTGACCGGAAGTAATAACCTGCGTCCGCTTGTCGAAAGGTTATTTTTATACAGCTCTGAATCCCACCAAGAGGACGGTGCCTGGATCCCTGCCATTGTCCGTCACTTGAACGCGCCCTGCACGTAAGTCTATAGTTGTTAATCGTTTCCAATAAGGTACCTCAAAGCCGCTCGTGTGCCATCGCCTTGCGTGGCACGACGCCTAGCATTGTTCGGAAATGCGTAAACTTTACACGTTCTAGTGCCTCTGTCATTACGTCCGCAACTTGATTATTTGTCGGCACGTATTCAGTCTTTAGTCTTTCTTCCTGTACCAATGTCCTCACGTAATGGTACTTGTCCTCAAAGTGCTTGACGTGATGATGCTTACCAGGCTTCTCCGTAAGATAGATGGCCGCCATGTTGTCACAATATATTTTTGGTGTTTGTGTCTTGACCTTTAACCCCTTGCATAGCTTGTGTATCCACTGCAAGGCTCTTACGCCCTCATGAATCGCATAGTATTTGGCTTTCATAGTGTTCAGGGCATTGATTCCTTGTTTGCACGATCCATAGCCGACCACAGCTCCATCTACCGTAGTCATATATCCACTGATGCTCCTTCGATCATCCGTATAAAATTGCAGCTACCGATCCGGAGACAGGATAATTTTCTTACTGACCCGATTTCACTAGTTGAGCACGCGTCTTGTATCGTAACATCGTGTATTTGTACTTCATCCGGTATAGTAAGGGTTCCATGAGACAGGTTGTGCTATATACCAGCTGGTACCATAAGGGTCATGTCTACTATGGTATCCTGGTCAGCAATTTCCCGATCCAAGCATTTACGAGCATAGTAAAGAACCGGCTAGGGTATCTTAACGCGTATTCGGCGCCTTCTGTCATAAAGAAGCCTTCTCCGATCCCGACATATTCTTGTCTCTGGGTTGTGCATATTTGACGACTGACCTTACGAGCAAAGGTGAAGTCGATAATTGAGATCTCTGCCCCAGAGTCAAATAGCATATTGGTGTTTTCCATGTTAATTTTACCATTTATGTTTATCTTGCGCAAACCAAGTGCTGGGAGAGTAAATACTTCCAGTATCCGCGATATTCGCCAGAAATCAGCCATAACAATTCGATCTGGAATATTCATACTATGGATCGGAAATTGATCGGCACCATATGAACCGTAACATGTATTTCACGTTATCCATTTTTGCTAATGCATTTTCTGTTGCTGACGTATACATAAATGATAAACGGAGATCGCACGGCTCGAACCAGATTCCTTCCAGGTAAGCAAATCTAGTTTAACATTTTTTCAACATCAAGCGGAAGAATATTTTTAGTCGGCACATCCCGCTTCCTCATCCGGTTAAAGAATCGATCGGATGCAGATCTACTTCATGTGTTTTTCTGCATGTCTTTCGTATGAAAAAGTAATGGTTGATGGAATAAACGTTTGACCAAGTCACCCGCTTTCAGAATTCCCAGTCGTTATGCTTCATTGACGCACAATGACACAATTTTAAGTGGGATTATTCCGGCTCAGGTTGGTCACCACTTCCTTTCACTGATCCTCGTTAATGGTTATCGACTCGCTCGGGGTACCGATTCAGTGCCGATACCGTTCCTTATATGAATGAAGACTCAACCTGCTGCACGCTTCCTCTGATTCAGCACTGTCCGCATTGACCGCGATCATCTTAATTGCTTCGCTGGTCGGCCGGCCGGAGCTTTGGCTTAGTGTAGAGCTTCGATCTATACTGATTTGATCCCATAGCAGCCTTCATTTCCCGGCCTGGGCACGTTGCAACGGTTGCAACGTTTATTCCAATTCCTCCGCTATTTATAATCGAAGGAGTGTTAACTGGTAGGCCAGATCATATTTTGCAATGTACCAAATGAAAGGGCCCCCATGTTCACGACCAAAACGCGCATGTTGAGGATCCTTAATTGGCAATTTAGCCTTCAGATCAGCCACATTCAGACGGTGCATGTATAAAATCGGTGCTTCGTTCAATCTTTTATTAATGTGGCAGTACTTTACTCACGCCAGGTACGTCTGAGTTGCAATATTGCACCAAAATTCGTCACATAACCATGACCACTTCTTGAAACAATTGTTGGCCAGACCTATTAACCCGTCGCAAACACTAGACTCCTTTCTTCTTCCGGGGTATTGTCTTGTGAGAATGCAAACTTCGTCCGGCTAAGCAATGTCCTACCTTGATCGTCTTCCATGTCGTTTATAGTCTCTATTGCCAGAATTTGGACTCGGGTTATCGCCTCCTATTCGGGGTCATACGCTTGTGTAGAGATCATTTGGCTCTACGAGGAATTCCAAGGTCGTCAAGATCATCAGGATCAAAGTTTGTCACCCCTAGCATCAACGCCGTCCACGTCCATCACCCCGCTCAGGGGTTGTTTGCCAGCGCCGCCTGTGCTTGGAACGCCCTTGGGCTTGTACCAGCACTGTCTCTCCGCGAATTGTTTAACGAGCATTTTCGGGGAATTTCACCGTATTTGAATGCACCCAATAAGTGTTCATACTCATATAAACCAGGAAAGGCCCGCATCATTGCCATCGTCCGAATATTATTGACTTCGATTCGATCCCAGAACTTGCCAACCCGGTCTTCAGCTGAAATATTTTTGACAGATGAATATTCATGTCACCACTTCATCAGGATCTCTATATCCTTCTACACGTCTGATTTCCACAAGATGATGCTAGCCTTGATAGTCTGATATTGTCGCTTTTCATAAATCTCACACAGAGCCGCCCACATTTCTCTTCCACTATCAAGTTGTTGCTATCTGTAAAAAAAGGCCAGCACCGTGTTACCGATTATCTTAAGTTGGTTATTGTCGTAGTCTGCCTCTATCTGTATAATCTCCCTTCCTCTTGGCATAAGCAAGTAGGTCATGCTTACGAAAGATCGTTCTCGTTGTTCATTTGTACGCTCGCCAGTCCTTATTATCTCACTCATCTTCTTTATTAGGCTATATACCCATTCATTATTGATCGTTGAATTACGTGATGCAACTGCAAGTGAATTTTTTGTCAAAGTATTTTTTTTAGGAATCGTGGCAGAAGCCGTGAAGATTCAGCTGTGGATGAACCTAGCATTGCCTCAGGTGTGGTGGCAGATAGCGCTTAATATGCTGTAGGGGATGGTGAATACGCTGGAGATGATTTTATGGCATCTTCATGTAGTGATGTTTTGATAATTATACCCTACATATTGTGGGCGATGAACATATTACTTGAAGGAATTTAAATTCCCACTGGCCCGGACGACGAACTATCGGAGGGGGTAATCCGTCGATCTTAATCAATTTCCTAATCAGCTGACACTTATAAACGGCATGATCTGCGTTTTTGTCAATCACACAATGTATACCTATTGGTATTGGAGGTTACAATCAGGAGGTGTATTGAGTTCAGGGGATCAAGTGGAAGTAAAGGCGGACCTATCAAAAATACCTTGGCAGGGACTATGACCGCAACATTTACAACAATTTTGGGGTAGGTTTAATTGGTTTGATAATCCGCGGATCGCAGAACTGTCAGCACCGTCTTTATCGCCCCTGAAGTATGACCGGTGTGAGCAGATGCAACTTCAGGACTTACAAATCACGAGAAGGACGAAAGACACATTCTCATGGACGACAAAATTTACGGGGACCAAAGGACACACGAGGGTGAATGTAGGAAGCTGTTTGTCGGTGATAGTGCTGTGTGCACCACGAGTGGAAGTGGAAGTATGATCGGGACGCCAAACCAGTTTAAACTCGTATGGACTCCTCGGCAATGGGCCCACATCCAGTTGAACTATCATTCTCCGAAGCAGATGATAGGGTGGACGGCAACAATGGTCAGCAGTACGTGTTAATCCAGAGGCAGATTCATTTATTGGGATAGCATCAAAATAGAACATTAGCAGCAAGTCAGCAGAAGGGACGTCACAAAGAAGGCGCTCCAGGGGATAGTATTTGACGCACACCCGAAGCTTCATGGTATTCCGTGGGAAGTGGCAGAAGGAGTGAACGTAAACTCTATCAAGGGATGGCTACACAGGTCATTTCGAAAGCTGCATTATGGTTACTCGCTAAACACTTAAGGATGATTGAAGATAAGTGGAAGCGGCGGAGTAGAGAAGACAAGTAAAAGGGATATGTTCAAGAACAATCGCCTCATGACATCTGGAAGCATGATCACTTGCTATCGGATTACCAGAGATGGTGAATCTATCAGATAGCTACGTTCCAGTTAAATTGTTATTATGATGGTATGCATCACAAGGTGGGTGCCCAATGGATAGACATTGTAGGGCATCCGGGAAAGGGGTCACGCATGTTGTGTGGGGGTGTACGCGCGCCCAGAGGCTATGGGTCTAGTCGTCCGTTTACACGCATATCGGCAAATGTAGTTTAATCGTTTCGCGCACGGTTAAGGTAGGAACGTAAGTATCCGTTTGATCCACGAGCCCCACGAGTTTTACTCTAGCAGAACGAATGGTTCAGGACAACTGAAAATAGCTAGCATGGCAGACCAGATGTTTTGTATCCAGCCAATTAAGTTATACAATTCGGATAGGCACATGTCACCAACAGTTACTCACAATAAGCGGGCTTATTTTATCACCACATATTTGGCCAGTCTTCTGCCGGATTTGTAAGTCTTCCGTTAGGTTACGAATCAAAGTGTCCTGTGCTTGCATAACCATTTTTGTTATCCATTGTTTATCTCTGTCCTGATCGGTTGAAACCATCTGACAGCGCATTTTTTGTATTTCAACTAAGTATCAATCTTATCCCGTCCACTCGTGAAGATTTCCGCTGAAGACACCCCTTTCTCGAATAGGTACCTTCTCCGACCTGATCGGGGGGACTATTTACGTCTAAAGTTCACCTCGTGAGAGTTGTTGTTAAGCGTAGTCTTTTTGGTTAAATTTAACTTTTAGCTACAACAAAATTACGTTGTGAGTGCTTGGGCCCGTTATCTGATCGCTCGACGTCCTGTGAATCAGGAATAGTGTCTGTCTTCGACCTGAAGGTCGGTTCTGCATCTCTCCGTGCATAGACGTAAACGCCATACTATGCAACTAGCACCAAATTTCCTGAAAGTCCGGCAAACCATTGCTCACACACTGATGTACTACGAGCACTCACAATGACAACTGTATTACGTGGATCCTTCGTAAGCATCGACAGCTGCCAAGTCAGTTCATGGGGAGGGTAAGCTAGTTCCTGAATTGATGCTTCGACGGCAAGAACACCTTCATAGCTAATGAAAATCAATCGCCGCGTCGACCGTGAATAGGCTGACGTCACATCTACGACTCAATTCACATTCCGATCGGATGTAGCGTTCTCTTCGCTACATTCGTGAAGCTTCTCCAAAAAATTGTCTGCCCAATGCCGCAAAGTGAACGAACCAACATAGCTTAACATATGCTGGTGAGCACGCATCACTTCTTCATTATCACGAAGAGATTCCAGCAATGCACCCGCAAGTTTATTGGTATGCCATGGGTTAATCTTGCTGCCATAAATAACAACGGCAGCAACATAAAGAAACCAATTTAAAACTTGACTTACAAAATGCTCGCAACCATCTCTAGCAAAGACGATATCAAATACTTGTACACATCAATTTTGAAAATTAGTATGTTTATAGGAGTACTATTTGTAGCAGGTCCAACGAATAATTTTGGTCATTGCTGATTCTATTTTTGGCATTTGACGAAACCAATTGAGGTTTAGTGTACAGATGCCGAGAGTGTCGTGCAAATTTCCATCAATGTCGCGGTATCATTTGTCCTGGTGACGTTTGTTTTACCTTATGAGTGACTTGACACGGTCCTTTGGCAAATATCTCGTCTTTTATCTCGTTTTGGTCTGCTTTTAAAATGACATTAGTTCCTATATGACGATTTTGACTGCCTTTGCTTCGAATATTACCATTGGCCAAGACCTGGTGTCCATATCAGTGTTTTTTTCTCCTATTTTTGGGCAATTTTATTATCCCCGACATGATTCCAGATTATTGGATTTGGATGTATTAGTTGTCGCCCATTTCTTGGGCCCTAAGTAGCAATATGTTGCCCATTTCTTGGGCCCTAAGTAGCAATATGTTGTCGGAATTTAATTCCAGTTCGCGGTATATACTCGCTCAAACTCAGAAATTTCTTGCTAGTTTCTCGATTTCACAAGGTTCTGAGTTTATTGGCATCGCTGTCTTGGTGCTCTATTACGTGCTCTTTACAACGTTAAATGGCTTGACATTGCATTTTATCCGTTATGAAAAGTATAAAGGCGTGAGTGTCAAGACGGTGTCGGAGACAGCGACGTTAGCACCACTAAGTAACCAAGTCTATGTCGAAATTAGGACCCCCGGCGCGCCTTCTGGCGACCAAGGGGTCGTGAAAAGCACGGGTTACCGTTTACACCGTCGAAGTTGTGTATTAAAAGCTTGGAATACTATGACACGCTCCTTTCCGGCGAAGAAAAGCAATTATTGCATAATATTACCGCCCATGTTGAACCTGGTCGTATGGTGGCGCTTATGGGGCCCTCATCAAGTGAACAAGCGTCAGCGTCAATATGGCGCGAATCTCAGCGAATGGCTCGTCGACGACAGCAGCAACTCTTGGGACTGCTTCGATTTGAGCTCGCGCAGCTCCTGGTTGATGCGGGTCGCGCGGCGTCGGCGATAAGCAGCTTAATAGCCCCAGCACGTCTTTCCCTGGCAAGCTGTCCACGCTTGACGTACGACTTCAGCACCGAGTCGTAGTAGTTAGCGTCTTGGCTCGTGAGCGGTATCAACGACGTATGGTGGTTGGTAAGTGCACACGTGATCGTCGCGATCATGTCGTATTTCTCGTGATCCCAGAGGAACGTGTCCGACATCACTGCCCAGAGCTTCGACAGTCAACCGAAGTAGTTCTCGACAATGATCCTGTCCGACGCCGCTAGTGCATTTCGTTGAAGGTCGTTGTTGGTAAGTGCATCGTTTCGCGGTTTCCGCTTTGGCTGGATCGTCCGTAGGAACTCTCTCGCGCCTTGATAGCCCATGTCGACGAGAACCATCCAGCTGCCACCGAAATCATGGTGGCCTTCACCGTTTTCTTCGACCACAAGCTCGCCGGTCGTGACGTTTTTCTTCAACATCCGTTCATGGAAATCATGCCACTCCATCATGATCGATTTGTCGTGCAGCGCGCCGGGATGATGCTGTGACAGCGACACGAACATCTCGGGCAACGTAACAGACATCTCCGATTTCAGCTCGTACAGGTGGTGTTGTGGTAGAGTGACTCAGCAAAAATCAGGAATAAGTGGTCCACATATGGCTGTTGATTGGTGGCCGTTGGAACACCCATCAAGACAAAACCGTTGATGGGTGGGACAGGTTAGTTCCACTCAGGATGGGATATAAGTGACAACGAGTTATCGCAAAACGTGGAGAAAAAACAAGATGATGCCGTTGTTGTGTGGTGTAGTCGCTCTCAGAAATTCCTTCTGAGATGCGAAGACTCACGGGGGGCCCAGATGACTGACTTTCGGAGGGGGTACTCCGTCCATCCAGGTCTTGATCCGAGCCAGCATCCAGCCGGCTGGATTGGTCACTCCCATCACCTTTGGTTGTGACGACTTGGATGATCCATGTTCGTAGAGCTCACCTTGTGTACCCGTCAGCACTGGCGGTTACGCTTTTTTGGTGGACTCTAGGGCGAAAAGTTAAAAGTCCGTCGAAAGGGGGACGAGGGTTAGGACTAGGGTTGCTCCTGGGCGGAAAATCTTCACAGGGGAGCAGGATTGGCGTTATACGTGACGTTTGTATACCACAACGGCTGGACCGAGAATAATCGATCGGTCAGCTAAACCAAAGATAATAAAGGGGTAAATCCAATCTTGTGTGTAAAAGGGAATCCAAATAACACTCCACAATCTTCCACAGTAGGCAAAAAACGTTATCACACTTTCTAATAAAGATAAACCGTGTTCAAAACACGGGCGACTTGAGCTGAGTATACGTCACGCGGCGACTCCCGGTCAGGGGATTTCCGGTGGGCTCCTCTTGACCTTCCCCGGGTAAACCAATAGCAGCAAGAGGGGACCTTATTAGCCCTCTGCTGTGAGCCAATGAAATGACTTGCGTCTTAGAAAGCGAAACGTATACTGATTTTTATCCCTATATCCAATACAACATTTTGTGTAACCTACCCAAAATAGCCCGACTGGATAGTTATGTGCCTTACCTGAAATAGCCCATCTTGACTTTCCTGGATACTCCTTTGTGTATCGTACAGCACAAATCTGGCTCGACCTGGATAGCCATCCACCTCGACTTGGACATCCTTGCCGCTGACTTCGATTCTCCTTGAGCGTCCAAGCATCCACCTTCGGCGTCCCATCCGGCTTCTACAGGGGCATAGCCTCCCTCAGGGCCCTTCATACGCACATCCTTCAGCTGATCCGCTTCTTGGCCTCTTACATCCACCATCAACGGCCATCCAGCTCTACCTGATCCGGCCAGCCAACTTCTGGATGACCCTGTTCCCTGCCCCCTGATCACCCTCATCTCGCTTGATTCCATGCCTTGCACCGATCTGTCGCTTGTGAGTACACCTGGCAGCTGCCATCCTGCATTCGCGCTCTTGGTCAGCAATTTCTACCAATCAGAAGGCAGCCTCGGCAACTGTATTTCACACCTGGTCGTTAGTCCAAAGTCGCTTCACCATAGTTGCACCCTGTCCCAGAGAACAACGGACCGGTAAAGTATCACGATCGGATATGAATATCGAGATACCGGACCGGGTTCGTGTAAGACCGGACCAGTCAAGACACATGTCATGAAAACTGTTTTTGGATATATATCGGGCGTGGTAGAAACTAATTATTGGAGCAGTTCATCGCTGGTACATTGGTTCGAGCGATGCAGTATTGAGATCTCTGTTAACCGACCGAATGATTTGGACCAGCTTTTGAGTGTGAAGACCAAGTGTTTGACTGGGCCATATATGTGAAATGGTGAGCTTTATGGAGCAAATCAGCTGAAACAAGTGGCAGGGGTCAACCAACTTACTCTGCATCAGCACAAAAGGATCAGATCGAGTCCGACTTTGGGAGGAGTGCCGATTTAGTTCAACCTTTTTTCTTGCGGTTTAACGTATAATGGAGGTCGAAGACAAGGTTGAGCTAGCGGGAGGATGTCGATGTCTTGGTGATTCTGAGGTGGTTCGAGGTGATTTGGGGCTGGTCCTGTACCGGCCTGGCCCTGAATCAGCTTCCAGGTGCTAAGAAAGAAAGAGTTCAGCAAATATCAGTGCTGAATCGGATGTACAACATCCCAGAGGCCGATTCTGAGCTGGTTCCGAGCTGATACTTGAAGATCGGGTTGGTTGAAGATCGGCAGAGAGCTGGATCAGGATCGGCTGAAGATCGGTAGAGTGGTAGGATCAGGTTGAAGAAGCGCTTAGAATTTGTTTATGGTAAGACCACTTTGTGACAAAATGATCAAGATTGAAGTTTGAGGTTGGTCACATAAAATGGTGTATGGTACATTTGGTATTAGATATTGCATTAATAATAACAGGATTGAATTTACCCCCTAAGCATGGAGTCGCTCCACCACGTGTCGCGGTCATTGGGAGCGCAGGGTTAACTAGGCCCTTGTAGCTAAACAAAACGGAGTAACCCCCTCCGATAGTTGGTCGTCCGGGCCAGTGGGTATCCAAATTCCACCCAAAACGCCGGTCTGGGTTTGGAAATTGGCTCCACCACAGTGTTTGCCGGAGTAGTAACGCTTGGCCTCAATAAAGCTTCCACTTGGTTTGTAGACTTCTTGAAACTTGATGTCAGTCGCGTACAGAGCGTACGGGTAATTCCTGAACACCTGACCGCGCTGGTGGTGCCTGGTCATTGACAGCGGCTTAATAAATTGCTCCCTGAGCGGGACCTCGATCAGCATAAGCACCTTGAGCATCATGTTCGAATCAGGAAGTATTCAGCCTGAAGACGTTGGCGTGCATATCCCAGCGAAAGTAGCGCTTCAAGATGTTCAACGCCATGAAAAGCGCATCGCGCGGGGCAATATTGCACCGTCATCCGACGCTCCAGTATGCCACAATTGCTGACCCGAGGAGCGTGAATAACGTCTCGAACTCGGCGTGCGAAAAGTTGGTCATGACAAATATCCCATCGGACCCTGCTCCGTTAGGAAGCGATCGTACACTGGGCTGTCATAGTCAACTTCCTCAGACACATGACACAGATACGTGTCGTCAACAGCCTCATCGATCTCACGGAGACGTTACAGATGTCAGAGGCCATCGTCCTCCATATGCGTCAGCACCAGCGGTGCTGATCATTCGGCGATCACGGGAGCTTGACACAGCTAGAGTGGTTGCTCGGACGCTGTCGATTGTGAAATGTTCAGGCCGGAGTCTGCAAACGACCCGCCCATTCCATCTTTTGGTGGGAATTGCTGTGGAGACCGCACAATTATTGATTTCGTCGATAACAGTACACAACGTAAATACACAGTTAGTTTGAATACAATTCCCATAAAATCACGTTGTCAGTGCCAAAGGAGGGCAAGTGTCTACGGCATTATCAATACGGGAGCGGTTTGGCATTTGAAAATGCAACATGCGCAAAGCCATATTCTCTTTCTTGAGACAACCCATCAACTGGATTATTGGTGTGAAATTTCGATTGTGAAAGCCAATGAAACTATCAGATTCCACGAGTATTAAATTGGTAAGAAGAATTTGACGGAGATCAACTGGACGGGTCGTATTCGGGCACTAAAAAGAAAATTATTAACGGCCACTAAGTGCAGCACTTCAGTGGTGGAACGAGTCACCTTGTTTAACGCTATTGCGTTGCCGGCTATCCTTTTCATAGCTAAGATTTTTGAGCCGGATGAAAACACTTACCGGGAGCTCATTCATCTCCAAAAGCAATTTATAACAAACCTCGATGAAGCCCAGCCGGCATAAGATATCGCCCCACCTGTTATTTATTCCCAAGAAGGCAGGAGGGCTTGGCTTGATATCGATACCAGAAGCGATACGTACCTTTGCGGTGAAGGAAGCGACGATGTGGCTTTTAGAATCCAGCGAAAAATACACACAGGCCTGGATAAATTGGTGTGACTTATTTGAGCCCAATGCTACTAGCTTATGGGTGTCTCCGTGTAGTGCAAGTAGACCAAGGGCAAGAAGGGGAGGTGGCCAGAGTGTCTCAAGAGTGAATCATCACCTATCGCGGGATCTGGGTCCAACTAAGGAGGAAAAGATTCAGTTACACAGGTACGTTAAATCACATTTAGGGAAATTACAGAAACAATGTGGAACACAGTCTATGGACCCGGCGACGGTACTAAATCCCGGCGACTTCTTGTTGTGTATGCGGATTTGGAGGAAACCACCTGGCACACAATGGGTCAGGAGTCTCTTAAACCATTCTGGGGAACGTCGCAGTGGTTTGATATATGGATAACAGAAAGGACGACGAGTTGTCTATCACAGCTTTAATATGATCGTGTGCTAAGGTTTACCATCCGAGAACTCAAGATTTAGCGGACATCGCAGAAAACTTTCCAATGGAAGGTCATGAGTAACGGAATTCGCGGCCATTCACGAGCCAAAGTAGGCAGATGGCTCTTAGCCATTATTCTTTATTCACCGAGAGTTTCTATTGGAGATGGCATTGGAACGATGAGGCATCTAAAGCTGCTATATACTCCGGACAGATGGGCCGAAGTGGTTTGGACAGTAGACAGGCCTAGAATAGTCGTGGGAGGCTGCAAAAGAACAGGACAGCAGTGGACGTTACACCAACGGGAGGATGGTATTTAATGGGATGAAACCGGATTGAAACAATCGACTACTATCACGATGGAGACAGAGGTTCTTTCAGAGGACAAGGTGGAAACACGGGGGCTAGTTTTTGCAGCGCACCTGAGTATACACAATTCTCCCTGGACAGTCAAAGAAGGGTACAATTTAAGTCGGTCAAACAATGGATTCGTCGGACCTTTCGAGGTGTTTATTACCGATCATTGACTGGTTTACTGTCGTCGATTCAACTAAAATGGAACCGAAAGCGGGGAGAAGCAGAGTAGAATAGATGTATCCAAGATCAATCGCCAACGGAGTTGTGGAGTCATGAGAATCTGTTATCGGATTATAACATATGGTGTGTATATAGAGCGGCTATGTTCCAACTAAATATCTATTACGATGGATATACAACACAATGAGGGTGTGCAATGGATGGTCATTGCGTTTCCCTGGGAAAGGGGTCACACATATAGTGTGGGGGTGCAGCCGAGCCAATCAATTTTGGCCAAGGCTACTTAGCTGTTGGTGTGGATGGCGGGCGAGTGATACAGAGATAACTCAGTCCTGACGTCATTCTGCCGCCAGAATGGCTCCGCCTATATCGGAGTCATTGATGGTGTGTGGTATTCGATCAGAAGAATGCAGTATCGTACTAGACAGACTGTAGTGGGCAATCTGTTCGATAGGGCTCACGTGGATATGGCTTTTACGAAATGAAAAGGTGGACAAAGGTGTACACCTGGTTCGTATCTCTCGTCCGCATCGGCGGGATCGGAACCGGAAAACGTCCGGTCAGCTCTAACCGGTCAGCGCAAGAACATTTACAACTGGTATGGTCTAAAACCATGGCACAAATTTTAGCGCTTGCCTTTTACGAAAAAGGCAAAACCGAAACAAGGTTACGTGGGCTAAAACTACAAATTGTTCTCGAATGGCTGCAAGAGGGAATACAAGATCTATCACATGATTTACGCAAGTCGTCACTCCCTGATATCAGGTAAGGTTTAGAATTCGCACTTAGGAACTTCAGTGTAGCTAATAGATGAGAGACTATTAGCTACAACAACGTTGTCAGTGCCAAATACACGTTAACTGTGTTTGTTATCTAATAACAACAAAAGAAACGTAATTTCTATGATATATTAACGAACGCTCACAGTAAATCCAAGTCATTATTCCTACAGTTCCAATTAAAATACCATGTTCCAAACACATGTGCATGAGGGGTGTGGACTAAACGAGCCTAAAATAATCCCGTCGGGGAACTTCCGGTGAGCCAAAATACGCGTCTCGGCCGGGATAATTGAATTAGGAAACTTTGTTTCCCAATGACTGCCGACACGTGGCGCCGGATCAGCAAGGGCTAGAAGAAAATGTTTTCAATGCGGCCACTTTGGTCGCCGCGTGGCAAACTGTCCAAACCGTGGAACTTCAGGAGCAGCAAGGCTTGTGACCAGCGATGCCCAAAAATGAACTGAAGTTTTAAACATCCCAATTATACAATAACAATACAATTTTGCGCAACCCTGCCTATAGGGAAATCTCTCGGTCCTCGGATCGTATCTCATGTCTTGTGTTCTTTTGCACCACCTGCTTGGGCTTCTTGTTTTGAATGCAGATGCAACTTGATAGACACGTTGATTATCGAACCAACGCTAAATCCACCATATGCAAATACTGTATGCAGTTGTCCATTACGATGAAACGCCAGACTGGCTTTTCCTCAATGAGAATGCAACAAAACCGACATCTGGATAAATGAATATCCAGATCGGTTTCCAGCAGTATCCTGTGGAGTAGATCCATTCTACAGATGAATTACCTCGCGTAAAGGTCCTTCACGTACAAAATTGTAAAAGTCGAGTCGCAAGTTGTAAAGCAACGTAACTATCATAAAATGCATCGTAAGGTTTACACACAGTCCTTAATTATCAAGTACTGTACCTCCGTTACAAATGTTTCTTCTTCCTAGAAGAACCCGAGTCTTGAACTTGGTGAGGTGGAAAAGCATAAGACATCAACTACACGGTAATCTATCTTCGACTGTTTCACCCTCTCCTACACCCCTGTGGTGTGCAATTGAGGTGATGTTGGTGCGCGAGGACGCGGAAAGCTTTCGGCTGTAGAGATAGGATCGGGAGTCCGCAAATTCCATCTCAATCACGGCGTGTACGAATGTAACGGTGTAGTCGCCTGATACGCTCGGCGCACTTTAGGCCTATCGGTACTGTTACGCACACGAGCGACTAAAGAGAATGATTTCAGTATTACTGACGTTATGGGTGTTTGTCACATGCGACAAAGAGAACTTCGTAGCATGTCGAAAGTAACTAACTTTATCATCGTAGCTTGGAATACAGCGCGTGTATGATTTTGTTTGGTTGGCAGTGTATACATGCACCAGGGAAGGATGCTGTGTAGTGTTATTTAGACCTTAGTTTAATATTTTTACTATTCAAGAGAGCGACCGTGAGACATGTCTTGCACTGGTTGAAGATCTTTTATTCGATTGAAAAATAAAAAATCTTCGTTTAAAATCAGATACAGTATTTATACAGTACAGTGGACGTCAGTAACTACACTCACTCCCTCTTTAATTTATCCAACTACATCCACAATGCCTTGCCGCGTGCTTTACGAGTCTTTCATGAGCTCGAGGACCGCACTGAGCTCCTCGCCCGTGAATTCCGGGGGCACAGGGTTACCTCCATACCCTGATTGAGTCATGCGTGTAGACTGGGCTTGTTGACGCCCAGTAGTCGGCGAGGAGCTCTCATATTGATTCTCCAGGACCTCTTGCCGTATTGTCTGCGTGTATTGCGGCTCGGACGTGGACATGAACGTTGTCGTCGTTGAGGGAGATTGGTAGGCGCTCGTTAGTGCGTTTGTCTCGCTCATGCGGTGATAGGATGCGTACGGTATTTGGGTAGAAGCATAGGAGCCCGGTGAAGCGTAATTTGGGCTACTTGATGATACCACGTCGCCCACACTAGCAGACGTGCTAGAGTCATAATGACGGTGGGAAGACGACGTTGGCGGTAAGTGAGACAAGTGGTGAAAAAACACTGGCATTTGGATACTTTCGGACGGAAACGGACGTGTTGGGAATGGAAGCCGCGGCACCGCTGCCGTCCGATCGTCTAGGAACGATGCCTTGGCTCCTAGTCGACGGTAGTCACTTTCTTCCTGCTGGTGCTGTGCGTCTTTGTGCAACATTAAAAGTGTGGACGGTACATTCGCAACACATTCGTGTAACTGGTTCCGACTACTATGTGGATAGAAATCTTCATTCATCTCAGTAGCATGCGAGCACTCGAGGTGTTGGGATTCCGCACTCGCGTGATGCATCACGTTGAGATTCGCCTCGGAGCCCTTGTCAAAGCCCTCAATCACACTAGAATGAAGTTTTTGATGTTGCACATACTCTTTATAGTTATCACAGCCCCAGGCACACGCTGGTTCAGTACAATGAAACAGGTTTTGGCCATCGGGAAAGTGAATGCGCATGTGTCGTTTGAGTTTCGTGCTCGTATTAAACCGTTTGCCACACGTTTCAAACGAGCATCCATAGGGCCGCTCGCCACTGTGAATGCGCTTGTGTCGACTGAGATTCCCCGACGTATTAAACCGTTGGGCGCAGCCTTCATAGTCGCACGCGTACGGTTTCGTGCCCGTATGGATGCGCATGTGGCGCCGTAGCGCAAACGAGCGTGGAAATTGTTTGCCACAATGCACTTCGGGGCATACAAAGAGCTCCCGTTTCGGCGGTTTGGACGTTTTGCTGCCCACGTACGGAGTCGTACTCTTCGTCTCAGGTTTCACGTCGGGTGTCACGATTTTCCATGGCGGCTGAAAGACAGCCGACGAGGCACGAGGATGGGGAAGATGCGCCGCCGCTCCAAGAAGCGCATCCTCTTCGTCAATCCGCCGAAAAAGTGGGGGGAAGACGGATTTGTGTGGATACACCACCAATGGCTCGGTCAACGTGGTCGAGTGGGGCATTTGCAGGCACATACAAGACGAGGGCGGACGTCGAGTGTGGATGTTGAAGTGCAAGAAACAGTGCTTGGGGCGACGACGGCAAGTTGAGGAATGAACGAGGCCGTGGGAGCCATTTGCGTTCCTTTCATGTGGCCATCTAC
Organism: Sclerospora graminicola; assembly: GCA_001887855.2. NCBI lineage: Eukaryota > Oomycota > Peronosporomycetes > Peronosporales > Peronosporaceae > Sclerospora > Sclerospora graminicola. The sequence continues at coordinate 48,713 of MIQA02017080.1, forward strand.
CGTAGCGACGCATCCCAGTACAAAAACCAGAAGAATAAATTATATGTGATTTAAAAAAGTTTACAGGGGTCGAAAGAAATTTATGTATCTTACATTTAGAAAAAAACGACCAAATCGCGGGCCCAGTTTGAACCAAAACAGTAAATTCGCGTAAAAAGAACACGACCTCGTCTCCAAACCGTATGGCTACCAAATCTTTGTAAATTTCTGATGATGTTCTTGTTCTGGTTTTCAAGCCTCTTGCTTAAGTGATTATGGGTAGCGATAATTAAAATAGTTCATTGGTTTGATTGAATCCACTGGCCCACCAAGTCAACTTTCTTTTACCTTCGGCCATGTCAAGCTGTACGTTGCGTACGCGGAAAGGCCAAGAAATGGGTACGTTACTCGGCCATGTTGTATGTCGCTTAGCTCTTGAGGTTTTCCAGCTAAAAGCTTACTCGATGCCAATTCCATGAACATTCTTGTATCAAACGATAGTATACATATAGGTGGTAAAGTTACATGGCTACACAATGATCTCAACAATCATATTGTTTATATTATCAGGAGGATGGGAACGTATCACAAATCCGATGTTAAATGAAGGGGGATCTTTTCGTGCTCGCCACATGGCGCATAGCTTTAAATAGTTTAGCAGTTCAGTTCGTAGGATGAACAACTCGGCGATATCAGTTGTCTCATCTTTGTGGTGGCACGAAGGTGCCTGTGAGCTGTGGACGACGCTCATCTCCACGTCCGAGAAATAGTACTGTACCAGGCAAACGATGATATGTACCGTCAATACGAGAGATACTTGCCACGGATGAGTCAGTGTAACTGTCTCAAGCCGGGCTAAAATGGAGTTCCGTCGAGAGTAGCTAAGCAACAGTCCTGAGCTAGTCGAGCCCTAGAGAACGCTATGGAACGTCAAGAAGTGCAACGGTGCCTTCATCTTTGTCCAGTTATATAAAGTGGAAAGTATCTTCGAGTCCAAATGAGGGAGACGAAAATAGAACGAGATAGAGCCAGCACTATGAGGTTGTCTTTGACTTAAAACACCACTGGGTATGCTATGCCGGGTCGGATACATGTATTTAGCAAGATAAAAACGCCGATGCGTGACTTCACACGTACAAATCGATTAGTCACGCTCGAAGCGGACGTGAGAGCAGTGTTGTCACAGCACTTGTAACGGATCCCCATAGGCATTATTTGTGAAGTCTATAGGTCGAAGACACAACTTTGAGACCGTGTCTCATTATGTTACTTCGTCCGTATCGAATTCTTGTTTAGGGGGGTGTTGCGGATGCGATGGCGAGGGCTTATTTTTTATACTTCGAAGTACATTGCGCTTTGCCATCCCTTTTTATTGCACGATCTAATTAGAGACTTTCCACTCTTGCACGTATACATATGCAAAACACCAGTGTGTGTAATTTGCAAATCATAAAAGTATAGCAACTTAAGTAACCGGAAATTCTGCAAACGCGTGTTGTACGATGGATGCATTGGAGACGATGGAATTTTTGTTGGAACTTACATGATAGTTTGTCGTGCTAATCCATTGGTGGGAGTAACATTAGCATTGTGTGGACATGACTCAGCGACATTATGCCAATAAACCGCTCAATCTATGAAAGGGGCAAGATTGTGCAGCGAAAGCGAGCAATCTCGTTATTGTATTCTTGACCAACACGTGCGTTGTTGCTTTCACAAATCTGCCATCACCATTTCGCCACAACAAAAGGAATTTCTACACCTGATGTATTGAAGAAACAGTGTAAAAGCAATCAAGAGCGCGTTATCTTCGAGTTTCTGTATTGTAAATTAATTAAGCGAAGGTCAAGAAGACGAGGTGATTTCGAGTTTGTGTCAAGAATGAGTATAGCTCGAGGAGCGGAGTCCAAGAAAGGAAGGACTGAAACCTGCAGAATCGTTGTTTTCGGGTTCACGAATTGTCCTAGTGAGAAGCGTTCACTCGAGACATTATTGTCGTAACAATGGTTCACAGCTACTTTTTATTCATGACTTTTTTTAGTACGTTTTCGTGGTAAAGTCACTGGGTCAAAACGTAGCGAAGTGTTTATTATTCTTACAACGGCAATGCTTCATTTAGTGAGACTCCTGTTGCATTCGTTGTTGGTCGAAATTTGGTGTGTGAGAGAGAGAGTGTCATTGAAACTAATTGCAAGATATCTGGGAGGCCCTTAACCTCGCTAACAGTTGGGGTTCCTGCTCCAAGTCGTTATTATTGTTGTTTCTCGAGTGGGTAAATTGAGAAGTCGCTACTTGGCCCACGTCTCCGGGTTTGACGCTTGAGGCGACCACTATAAATATGATGTGGCGTGTCGTAAAATCGCTCCTGTTTGTGCTGTTTCGTGACACTTTTGCGCCATGAGTGCTACGGCGTTCATTTGCTGTACTGCATAGTAGATTTCCCCCAACGCTGATAACTTGACTTTCTCGTTTCGATAAACTTGATTGAGACATGCCTTCCATATAGTGGTAAAGGCAATTGTTGCCAATATCGTGTCATGTACGGTCATGTCTTCATTCAAGTTCCAGCTTTCCATGACTACTTTCGTGTTATAGGGGAAAGGCGGGCGCTGTGTCCGACTAGCACAATATGCTTTGTACTGTGGGATCTGTTAGTTGCTGACGACTGCTTAAATTTCTTTGGCGATCGTACAGTTCCAGTATAATGCGCTGGTTTTCGCAACAATGTGGATCGTGGGTTATTGTCCCGGTGGTATTTTTAGGTCAAAGGTTGAGTTGCTGAGTTACCAAGTAAGTCCATGTCTGGTAATCCAGTAAACTATTCCAGAAATTTGGGAAATATTGAAGTATTTACTTTCGAGTAGCGGAGTCGTCAATTTTGGGCTAACTGGCGATCAGTACCGATTTGATCTCACCGAATACTTGTTTTTTTGTTATTTTGTTTTTTTGCCCAGCTTTGGGATCGAACAAGGAATTTCTCTGTACCGTAGAAACGGTCACCGAATACTTGGTACTTCGAAGTATCGGTTTATGATTGATAAACAACAAGCGCGTTGGAAGATACCGTACGCAACTTGAAAGTATTACAAGAAGCTGTATTATGGAGGTATAGCACGATCACTACCACGTTTACTGACGAAACGGAAAAGTCGGAGAGAAATCGATCCGTGATGGTCGATAATCCAACCCCCCCCCCTTCAAGTTTGGAAGCATTGACAGACTATCAGGTGTGGATGACATATAGAATCACAACTATGCAACTAAATGTCTAAATGTGTGTTTTATCGTAGGAATTCCCGGAGCAAGACGTGCATTTTAGACGATAAGTGCACCAGCGAGGATATAGAGATTCTTCTTAAAGGATTGCCGACGAGCGCAAGACTTTTGGGTTCGGCTTGTTAAACATTGGAAAGGCTATGATGTGGATCAGTCTTACTTGCGATAATTCAAGACATCGATCGCGTCACTGACACTACCACCTGCTAACGAAAGCGATGATGAACCGCTATAGAATAAGGACTGAGGAATTGGACAATCAATTCGAGCGAATATGGTGGGGAATATGCGGCATCGCAATGTCACTGAATCTGGCAATTACGAAACCAAAGTGTTCATGAAGGAGTGCGAAAAAAAACAAGAGCATAATGATTTTATATGGCTCCAATGTCGAGCTCAACTGGAAGGCAAAATTTGAACGACGGCATGCAGCTACGAGGAGAAGGATTGCAATTACAGAATTTTCCCAGTGCATTTACGACACAATACCAGCACCGCTATCATTGGCGCCGAGGTAAACCAACTTACAGGCCGACCTTTAGCACAAGATTTCTGAGCCTAAGTAATAGCATCGTTTTTGTTGACTACTATCGGCAAAAAGTATAACTAATATTTTCCAAGTTAATAGATGCAAGAACCGTTTATTTCTACGAGTGACCCATTCGCTGTCAACTTAATGCGACAATCATGGTTTTTAATTTGTAAAAGCAACGTGTATTTACTAACACAGTATACGCTAACTAGCGTTCTTTTCCGCAGAAGGACTGCGATATGGAGTACGGGAGGTGATGGTACCAGCTATGCTACCACTTTACCTTCGTTTTATCGAGAAGAATCCAAGAAATGTAGGATTCGATTCTTGAATCCAGCAACTTCATTTAACCTTTAGGTGAAATACGTTTGATCCGTGTCTGCTACTTAAATACAATTGAATATGTTAAAGTCGTCGTGCTCATCAAGGGTCTACATGGTATTGCTGTCAAACCTGCCGCTGGGGTGCATGATTTATATGCCACGACAATTGTGCATTTACCCAACAGGGTTGGGAAAAGAGGTCCATCTTCTTCGCGTTACCGTGAACGAAAACACGCTCGTCTCCCACTTAATCCTCACTTTGCCGATTAAGCTGCGAAGCGCACATCAATGGCGGTAGTCCTATATGAGGTCTCAATTACTTAAAAAAAACTTCACTCCAAGACCTCTGATGAAGGATATGATGATATTGAGACGTCTGTCCTCCAGGATCTTGACAAATTAAGGAATTCAGACGTTAGTCGTCTAATTCGTTTCGATCCTGGCTACGAGGTCCTGCCATAAATTACGCTAATGAGTTACGGCAATAATTGAATCACGCTGCTAGAGACACAGTCCTCATCAGGAGCCTTATTTCATTTTATCTCACGGTTACCAAAGTATCTATTACAAGTGATCTATATTTAACGGAAGAATCGCCACCAAAAAAATTACCTTTTATGGAATGAAAAATAGAAGCAATAATCGCGCATGAGATAGATGCACGAAGTTGTCGAAAGCCCTGTTTGACAAAGGTTCTTTTGCGCTTGGACGCACATAGCCGTGCTTTCCAGCGTACGATTTGGCCATCTATTCGACACATATAGTAGCAATATATTAGGAGTATCATAGACAACAAACCTCAGCGTAGACGTCGAATATCCGCAGCTGCCGAATCGAGTGAGAAACTGGAATAGCGGTCAGACGAGTATAGATCACAGTTGGAGGTCCTACAATCACATCATAAATCGAGTTAGTTTTTAGTCGCATGTTAGGTATCATGAGTAAAACAGTATGAATAACTGAACTATTTAAATCCCTTGCGTCATTTCAAAACTTTATCCACATCACCAGGTAGTCGCAGAACTTGTTAATGTAATTCGCCAGCGAAACAAAAATCGTAGCTTAATATCATCAAGAAAATATGAGCACGTAGATTGCTAGTTATTCGGCGTAATCCTGGAGGAGGTTTCCAGGGTAACTGGTAATTCATTTGCCAACCAGCAGGTAATGAATGTATCAACTGAAAGTACTGCTGTACTTTGGCAGCTTTGATGTGCTCTACGATTGGATGCAAATCCTCATTTTACGATGTTGAGTGAAATAACAAAACACGGTAGATTTCTCACATAAATTGTGGAAGAGAGATCCGACACCATTCGTGGATACAATTTTCTTTAACAGAAACTCCGTATTCAAAACCAAATCAAGGCGCTATAATCCATAAATACCAATTTAAGATATATGAATATTTACAGAACAGGGTATATTGAGAAAGTATGACCATGTCTGACACTCAACACAACAAAAAGTAGGTTGCCTCCGCCTGATAGTGCGCAACACTCACCTTTAATGGATCTCAGCAGCCATGACCTAGTAATGAACAGACTAGCTTGTTACGTCTCACTATCACGGAAAAAATCCGTAATTATTGACTGCTTCATTGCCGCGAGATGCATTTCTCGAGCATGATCAAGCACAATGCAATCAGATGAGTGTGAGATCGCGTAGATAGTCAATTAGCGCCTCCAGGTGGGAGAATGGCCGTTCCTCTTTTGCATCTTCGTCACCGTCCGAGCTCGTGTCCGCAGTGGCCCCAACAGGAAAGCTGCCTTCACCCCGAAAATGTGGTGTAGTCGATCTCAGAATTCTTTCTGAGGCTCGAACACCCACGGGGACCAGCTAAAAACTGACTTTCGGAGGGGGTATTCCACTCATCCATGTCATCGTCCAGGTCAGCATCAACCTGACCTGTGTAGCAGTTATTCTTGATTTCATTATACCGCGAACACTGAGCCGCGAATACTCAATCAGTCCAAAGAAAATATCGGGCTACTCCAACCTTATGCGAACAAACGTGAGCTTCAAATATGTCTCCACAATCCTCCACAGTAAGTGTACTTCCTCTGTTCGGGCGGAGAATGTGCACTACTAAACGTTGGTGTCATTTTCCAACTCCTCTATCGTTTTACACGGACGTTGGATTAAAATGTAGCAGAGACACGCGACATCATCGTCGTATTTTTGCAGTGCTATTCGGTGGTTTTCTTAGACAAAACTGAACATTTTATAGCCTTCTTTTTTGCCCCCGTCAAATAAAAGGAAGGTTGGGCGATATTTCACAAAAACCACATTTAAAAAAAGGAAGGTTTGGCCATATTTCACAAAAACCAGATTTTTAGAAACGGCTTTGTCTACCCTATGTGCTTCATTATTCCGTTCTGTCCCACGATGTTCAAGGGCGTGCGAAATGACGTTTTCGTGGCCAAGGTTTTTCGAGCATCGATTCTCACTCGCAAAATTTTCAGCCAATGAGAATCATCGTTAAGGAGTGATGGTCATTTTTATCTCAGCAAATCCTCCGAATTTCCTTGCAAAAAATGAGCAACAAACAGTATCACGGGTGAATGCGTTAACGGGAGACGTGGAAATTGTGTACCCGGCGTGGCGTCGCTTGCCGAAATGTTTTTGTGTCTTTCTCTTCATGTTGTTTTCAAATGCTCATCATGTTAGTCCTCGTGGTGATGTGGGTGAAGAATATAAAGAAAGTGGCTTTTTTCGACCCAGTGGTTTGCCATTTTACTGGAAGGGAATTTTCGTCGATGTGGTACATTGGAACATTGTCGGTGAATGAAATTATTGCGGAGAATGGTAGCGTTGCCATGATATCCACGGCAGCATCTACAACTAGTGCTCGTAGTGGTGTTTCTTCTAAATGTACCGGCAGCGACCTATGTGGCAACTCGTATTTTTCTTGTGTATTGTGTTGACTACAAAACCCGCTTAAATTTCGATTCGGCTAACGCTATCTTTGCCAGCATGGTCGGACTTCACCCTAACATAACACTTGTCACCAATGCCCTAAAGAACGTGACCACTCTAGCTTCGATGATAATGTGGAAAATGCATTGGTCTACTTCGTCTTGGCGGTGGTGTGTGTGCCATGGTATCGCTGCCACGGTTTGTTCCGGAGACCTTTCGCGCCATTATGATGCTATATGTTCCATCTATCCGCAGCCAGGCTTTCTATGACACCCTCGGCTGCGTTTAAGGTTTCACGGATGGGATTATCAATATCTTCTTGCTCATCCCAGCTATTGAAATAGCTGAGATCGGCTCGGAAGGTGCTACACTGGGTATGCTCCTGTCCTTCGAAGTACGATCGTGATTGCCGTACGCACTCTCAGCAGCGGCTGGATGTCTGACGTGGCATCTACTACGGGAAGACCCGGCTGTTAATGTCCCTGCTTATCTCGTACGGTGTGCATGTGATGGCATTCTTTTCAATCGTTCTGTTGGTCCGCCAGAAATTGGATGTACAGCAAATGCGCGTGTACGCGGTCTGAGAGCTTAGTAGTGTTTTAGTGTTTGCTGAGTATTCCGACGACGTTAATCTTTTCTTCTCGGCCTGCTGTCTGATGTTCTTTCGATAGGCAGATACTGTCGCAAGCTGTACATGATCATTGTCACCCTGTTGAGCTTGTGCATGTGCATGGACTTAATGATTTTCACATCGTGGAAGCCAAGACGTTAACAGAAAATAATCGCAACAGTTACATCGTCCATTACATGACACTTATCGTGGGTGCACCGTTTGGAACTATGCTCTGCAAAGTTGCAACAGACGGTCGCGGCATCGAACTGTCCCAACGCGAGCCGCTAACCACGCGCGGAAGGCTTCAAATTGACTATCTGCTTTTCCTGTACAGAAAGTGAGTGGGTTGGACTTTGGTTGACCGCTGTTTTCGTTCGCTTCAACGACAACGGGCATCAATATTTTTATTGCGCATCGAGCCATTCTATGCCTACGCTATGCTGGCTTTTCTTTGTATCAAGCCTGTGCCATTCGTATTGCGAAATTTTAAAGAGCGAATAGTCAAGGGTGCATTGTTTAAGAAGTACCACATTATGAAAAAATAATTAAAATATTTTTAGTCTGGGCGCTGATAGCTGGACCACACCCTTTTGATAAATGGGCCACACCCCCAGATCTGACCAATCAGCTCCCTAAAAAATAGTAACATCTTTCAATCAGTTCTAAATTTGCGATATAGGCCCCTAATCGATCTCGATAGGGTTTAGGACTACCATGAATGCAAGCAGCGAAACCCGGATGTTATCACATGATCCGGGTCCGAGTACGGACCCGGATAACCCGGGGAAGACAAAGGCACCGCAAGGGCGTGAGCTGGATAAGCGAACGACGAAAGTGGTGGATGAAATTGGCCCGGAATCGTCGGAGGCACACGAGGCTGAGGAAGCGGCTGCAACGACAGAAGAGGTCAACAGGGAACCGGTATCAGAACCGGTATCACTGATAGATACGGCGAAGGATGAGTCGCATCATAAATCAGAGATATCGATCCAACCGGTATTATTACCGGATGACAGCAATGAAACTCAGGTTACAAACACACCTGAACAAGTAAAGGAATCAAGTAAAGCAACTGAGGTAATGCTTGAGATAGTGGGACAAGCTGAGTTCCAAGATCCAAAAAATCTAGCTCAGGCGCTTCATACGGCCCTCGCTCAAGCTTCAGCCACCAGGCCACGAACGCAGGTATGGCTGGACATTACCCAAGAATTGTTCACGGCAATATACGTGAAGGCAAAAGGCCCAGTTTCACGGCTATCGGACATTGCGAAGAGACTTCCAAACCTGAAAGCATCGGAGACAGAACGACTATTAGATTTATTTGAATTACTAGTAGTTGAAGGCAAAAACGAATGGACAGTATGGCGAAAACGAGTAGTAGAATTGGCACTACTAGCACAGAGGTCTCCGCAGTCCTTCGAAAATATCCTATGGAGGGCAATAGGACAAGAAAAAGTAAAAAAAGCAGAAGTGTTACCAGTACCACTACAAGGCTGGATCAACAAGGTAGCAGGACCGGGAGTAAAGAACAAGGACGAAGAACAACTGTTAAAAAGACGTTTCTCTTCAACACAGAAATCTACACGTCGGAGGAAATCAGAAGATTACGAGAAGTATGCGAGAAGCAATATGGAAAATTTGCACCAATGACGGTGCGAAAAGGCAGTGACGACGAGTGGAGAATAGTACAAGGATTGGTAGAAGGAACAATCATTGCAAAACAACTACCACAGTTCCTGAAAAGAATCATGAAAATTGACGAGCAGGTACGACTAGTGCAGACAATCGGAGCACAGGTGGAAGGATGTTTGGTAATGTACTTAAAGGGTGAGAGCCCAATTAAAGAGGCTTCCTTAAGTACCAAGAGCATACAAGAAAGCATAGCTACAGCAGCTGCCACAAGAGGATCAGGTAGCGGAGAGTTATGGCGCATGGTGGCACAAGTTAAGAATATTAGCTATGACGGTGGAAAGCATGCGTTATATTTTCACTTTTATACGCGGGAAATGGCGAAGAAGTTTGATGGAATAATGGTACCATTTCACAGGTATGACCACCAACTTTATAACCTGCATCGGGAAGTGGTCTCCGCAGACGCATCAGCTTGGAAAAATCAGCTGGACAGTAACGGGGAACGATTTACACAGGATGGATTTTACGCGTGTACATTAAAAAATATCACGAGATCAGTTGATCTAATCAAGTTTTCGGGGTTTCTAAAGAAGCTGCTGTGAGTGGATTTTCAGTTGGATGACTTGGACAAAGGAGGGCCTTTCTCGGATACATCAACAGCATGGGAATTAATCGTCGAATCAGATGCTTGCCCTACAGCATTAAAGGACGTGAGACGTATATACTGGGGTCATACAATGATTATCATTGAACACCCGTCTATTAGGGGCCGAAAACAGTGTCTGAGGTGCGGGGACATTGGTCACCCAATGAGGAACTGCGTCAAACCATTAGCAGAATTGCTCAAATCGAATTGCGTCGAAGTAAAATTGCAAGAGTTAAAACAATACGCATCTCAAGACACAACTTTTAAAAGTATGGAAGAATTACGCACACAGGTGGATGCGGTGAGGGAGAATCAAGAAAAGGCTCTACAAGCACGAGAAAACCAAGAAGAGAAAGGTGAGACAGTGTCCACTGATGAAGGACAGGCACCAGTTGTTGGTGTCACACCAGACAAATCGGATGACACACGGATGAATCAGACGCCTGGGGATCACAAGGAGGACTCTCACATAGAAACGCAACGTCAACAGTCAAAGTCGGAGTGGGTGACAGTCAAGCGATTCAAAGGGCGTGGAGGAATGAATTCAAAAGCAGACATAAATGAGGAGAAAACGAATACTATCAAGATTGTTTCCAGTCTACAAAGAGACATCGCTAAGTCAACACAGGTTGACGACAATAAACATGACAGGCAGACGGAAAACCGAGGGTCGGCTGTAACAGAGGCTACAAAGGTTCACAGCAAAAAGAAGAAAAAGGATCGCCGGGCACGTCAACAAGAGGATGAACAGTACGCAATCATCTTCCAAAAGAAAGCGGCCACATTACTCATGCAGGAAGGAAAGGTGAAAGCTTTTATCCACGAAGCGATTACCCAAGTGGATCAGGAAGAAGGAGTTATTCGACCAGTTCGAGTACCACAGACGAAAGAGGAAAGGGCAGTGGTTTTGACATCAATTTCACAAGTAAGTCAAGAACTAGGTCTCACGAAGACAGCCACACCAGCGACAGGGAATTGTCAGGTCTACGCGGTGTGTCAAGCTCTAGCCTGCTCTGAGCAGTTGGGTGATAAGGTGGAAAGGTTGGAAGCGATGGCCAAGAAGCTAAAGGAAGGGTGCATACTAAGGGCACAACTAGATTTTGACTTAAACTTTCCGGCCGGAACGAGGAAGCCCACGTTACTGGAATTAGGACGAGCAGACGACTCGATCACGTCGAAGGAACCTCGAAAGCAGTTCCAGGACTACCTGTTGGAATTTGCGAGTAGTAGCACGAAAATTGACGAAACAATACCAAGGACAAAATGGGGGTGTACAGACACACTGAAAACTATCAGTACACTGCTTCAAAGGGAAATCTATGTCATCAGTCACCCAACGGGGTTGAAAGAGCCTGTTTTATCACATCTCGTTCCAGAAACTAGATCTATTAGAGGTAAAACATTCCAAACAAGTGGTGAATATCCGATGACTGTGGGAATATTTTACGAGAAAATGAGAAATTACCTTACGGCGGAAGCGACGGACTTTCAAGAGAGTCACCGTCCGCTGATTTTAATATATAGTGGCCAACACTATTCGGCTCTACTAAATGGGCAACGGATTAACGAAACAGAGGATGTACCAATGAAGAACAATAGTGACGATGAGGAGTTTCAGGATGAACATTATGAGGATATTACAGGTGAACATGACCAAGAGGGTGAATTGGCTTCTTCTCATGAATTGGTAGTAACGCCGGATGGGTCAATAACCAGCTATGGCAGTCAATCTCCTTGGGACCCCGAAGATTGGAACGGCGATTACACGGATCTCATACACAGATTATCTGGCCCTACGATTCATCACGGGCTCAAGTGCGAGATAATGCAGATATTACGGACGAGAGATCCCCGAATGACAGAACTGCTACACTTCTTGTCCGATACGGTGATGAAACTATCACTAGCGGAACAGGAGAAGTTGATACAAGCAGACCTGTCGGACCAGGAAACTTGCACGAAACTGCAACAGCACTACCAAATATCGAGGCCGATACTCCAACAATGGTACGAACGTGTGTGGTGGGATCACACGGCGGACCAAGGACAAGTACAGTTACTGGACAGTGGAACGTCAGACTCGGAGTACAAAGATTCAGAAAATGCGGAGAGTTCGCAGGATTCCAACCAACCTCAAATAATAGTAACGCCTCAGTCCAAGCGAATGTGTCGGAGAGATATAAATGCAGGGAAGGTCGAGGATATGGATATTGGGCCGGTTCAACGTGAACTCTGTGACGAATTAATGCAATATGATGCGGCACCGAATATAATGAATTTATCGATGGAGGAATTCAAAACGGCGTGGAACCATCTATTAGTACAATGGGAAGAGAATACGGGAATCCCCTTTCCGGTATTAAGCTCAACGTAGACGCTCTGGTTGAAAGTGGCACGATTGGAAGGAAACCGATTAATGCACTTACTGAAAGAAGTGCCTGGCTCTCATTATATTCTCGACAGTGTGCATGGAAAGGTTTTGGTGGAACTTACAAAAACCTGGCGAGAACAGTGTTGGCGGGAAGTAGTAGACGCGGGTAAACGAGAAGGGCTTGTTGATATCTCAGGGGACTGGTTTTCTGAGTGGGAGAATCGTTTTAGCGTCATGAACAGTGCAGCTCAAAAACATGCGGTAATGAACAGTTCGCAGGAATGGGCAACATTAAGGAAGATACAATATGGAGGAAATGCAGTTTTACGATTGTTAGCTCCAAGACAAATGTCGACACTAGCGAACATGCTGGTTAGTGCGAATCTCTTCGCAGAACAGATAGCGGCTCTCTCAGGAGAAAATTATCAAGAAACGGACACTATTGTACATTTATTACAGCGACATATACGCTTGATGGAGACGAACTCCGATTACGCGGCTCATATAGAAGGAGTCAATAATGGGATTATTGGAGCGTGGAAGAACGTATTTATGTTCATGTATTCAGCAGAAATAATGGAATTAGTGGGGACCAAAGCAATGCCTGCTCTAGAATCCGGCGGTGACAGTCGGCGTCACTACTAAGGGCACCGCGGTAGGACAGACATCGATGTTGTCATATTATAATATGCAAAAATCCGACATATTCACGACACATCGCTTAATGAGAGACCTTGAATATCAGCCGTCACTGGGAGAGGAATCATCCGACGTAAACAAGCTCACTTCAATAATTTTAAGCCAAAACGTTCGCGGATTTGTTAAAAAAGACATTGACGCATGGTTTAATGCATGGCGATGGAATAAATCGAATTATGTGGCACACATAATTTTAATTCAAGAAACCCATATTGCCTCCGTACAGGAAAAGGAAGAGGTATCTCGAAAGTGGGCGGCCTTATGGGGGCATCGTAACAGACATAAAACATTGTCATACTGGAGCATACACACCGAAAAAAAAGGAGGGGTGGCAATATTACTAACCCCGATGGTGGCAGACCAAGTTATTCCGTGGAAGAATACTGTGTGGTCACACAGATTAATTATGGTCAAGTGGAATGATGTGGTGGTGATCAATGTGTATGGACCATCAGGTGATTGTAAAAGTCGAGAGAAATTTTATGGAGATTTTCGGATGATGTTTACGAGAAAGCCTGTGAATTGCATCTTAGGAGGGGATTTTAATTGCGTGGATTCCCCCCTTTTAGACAGACTTGGGGGACAAAGATTGATGCGACCAGAGAGTAAGGCTTTAGTGCGAATAGTGCAGGAGTGGGGATTATGGGACGCAAGAATATTGATGATGCCGGCCATAGATGAACTGACTATTGACCCTTCCAATCATTATACCTACTGGCGCGGAAATCAAGCTAGCAGGATCGATCGTTTTTACGTATCCGAGAACTGGAAGAATTGGGTAATTTGGGTAGCCGTTGAAGCACCACCAGTATTATCAGATCACAACCAGGTGTTCTTATGTTTGAAAGACCCAAGCATATCCCAACAGTATATGAACAATAGACGAATGCAGTATCCCTTTACGGGGTCAGGTAATGACAACATTCATTCACGTTTACGGGATCAAATCATAAAATCCAATACTAGACTGGATGACGACATTAGCTGGGACACACGTATTGACATTTGGCGAGACATCATTTATCACATGCGGAAGAAGGTGGCAAAAAGGCGTAGGCAACGAGTGCAACATTTGCAAAGAATGGTCCGGGATAATGCGAAAACCAGGCAGCATATAGTCTCATCCTTATCTGGGGTATTACAAACAGAACGAGCCTGTCGACGAGGTCGGCGACTACATCGATCCCCTTCGGATGTGCGTTGGCTTTTTAAAAGGGCTTCAGTATGGGAACGGGATCAAACAGTTACAAAAATTGATGCGTTCTCAGGCCCTCCATTTCCAGCCTGTCTCTCAATTCCAGACAAATTCGCAGCCACTTGGCGACCCATAATGGGAATCAGCCACAGAACACTGCCTAGTGATCAATTACGCGAGGAATTAGCACAGTTTATGCAGATACCTGAATCACGAAAGGTCACAAGCGCCCACAATGAAGCCCTACTAGCGCAAATTGAAGAGGATGACGTGAAATGGGCAATCAAAGGTCTAGAACGAAGGAAGGCAGCTGGGCAGGATGGGTTGGGTAACGACTTCTACAAGGATTTTGGAGATATATTAATTGAGCCCCTGACACGATTATTCAACTCAATTTTGGAAGGAAGTTCACCACCACGTTCTTTTTTAAAGGCAGTGGTTATCCCCTTAAGAAAGAAGGGTGATTCAAATAACGCTCTGGACTATCGACCAATTTCATTATTGACAACAGGGTATAAATTATTTGCAAAAATTATTGCCCGGCGGCTA
>MIQA02017082.1:0-13882 GCA_001887855.2 Sclerospora graminicola
CCCAACGAGCTCCCCGGTGACGATTCCGCCCAGGAGCTACCCCTAGTCCTACACTTCATCTCCCTATTGGACAGATTTACACTTTTCGCCCTAGGGTCCATCAAGAGAGCTAACCACCCAGTACTGACGGGTACACAAGGTGAGCTTTCAACATGCAACATTCGAGAAGTCGCGATCAAGCGGATGGAAGCGACCGATCCAGCCGGCATCAAGCCAGATCGGATCATGACTCGGATGGACGGAGTACCCCCTCCGATAGTCAGTCGTCTGGGACCCCCGTGGGTGTTCGCGTCTCAGGAAAATTTTCTGAGAGCGACCACACCACAATGGTGCGCGTGCCCGGATCTCTTGGTGACCCTGGATATCACCGCGAGTCCCTAGCGGGCGAAAGACCTAAACCTGTCAAATTTGTTGACGATGTTGTGTCGGGTGCATTGGGGGAAGGCATATCGCCCCCAATGCTGCTGAAGATGGAAGGATGCGATGGTCGCCTCGGATTGGGGGAGTTCGAGGCTGACATTAAAGAAGAAGTTACTCCCCTAGAGGCTCCGCCGGGGGCGGATTACGGTACTACCTACGGCAGTGCCGGCCGCTACACGGATGGAGCCGGATCGGACTATGGTGCAAGTCACCATAGTCCGAGGAAGGATCATGGTTCCGACCATGATCCTAACGAACGAATGCATATTTTGGATATAAAAGAAAAGATAAAGGAAGAAAAAGCGGAAGTCGGATACGACCGGAGTGGGAAGCCGGCCGGATCGGGACCAAGTCGCGATCTGGCCCCCCTACCCCTAAATAAACCGGATTGGCAAGAATTGGATTATCCGACCTACAAAGACAAACCGAGATTCGAAGAAGAGGAAGAGAAGCAGGACGGCCTATCGACGGATATCGACTTGGAGCGTGCTTTCCATCTTCACGAGTTGGGGCAATTCTTGCGGACGGATAAGATGCTGAAAATAACACGGCCGAAGATCATAGGCGGATTGAAAGGTCCCGTCTCTCCCCCAACTCTCTCAGACGGCCACGTGTCCCTCATTAGAGGACTATTCGACAAACTCAAACAAGCCGGCATCAACACCGGCGTGTTTGATCCGAACAAGTTGTTTGATCTGAAGATGGACAAGTTGAAGGAAGCGTCCAGCGCCCTGCACGACCACTTGGTACCGCTAGTGGGTTGCTCCCCGCCGTCGAAAAAGATGACAGCTACGACGGGAGTGGCGCCGTCCACGCCGCCGGCGACAAGCAAACCAGCCAGTATACACTCAGGCTCTTCGCAGTACGAGTCTGCCCCTTCGGAAGCGGACTCATCGGATTCATCGGTGGGTATCACTCGCATGACGCTTGGCCCAAAGGGAGCAGCACGTGTGGCGACAGCCGTGAGACTTGGAGGACGTGAGGATCCGGGTACGCCCGAGAGGAAGAACGCCGGCCAGTACAGCGTACGGGCCTGGCGGACAGCGACGGCGGATCCAGAACCGAAGAAGGAAGACGAGGACGCGGATGGGCGGATTAAGAAAGAATTCCAATCTAGCAGCCCAGCTGCCCCTCAAATCGCCCCTCAAGCCGCCCCTAAAGTCGCCCCTTAAGTCGCTCCTCAGGTGCCGGATCACCTGCAAAACATGTTCTCGGCGATGATGGAGCGATACTTGGAAGAGCAACGTCGGCTGAGCGCCAGCCGCAGCAGTCCGAAGTCACCGGACCAGCCCGCTCGTCGTGGAACACAGGCCCCCGAACCAGTCCAGTACTATGCGAGGGAGCCGAGTGATGAAGATATGGAGTCGGTGCAGTCCAAGCAAAGTGAACCCCAGGCCGCCCCGCCGAGCCGTCAGACAGGTCGCCGGACCGGACGTCGGCCAACAAACAGGAAGCTGTCTCTCAGCGACGTGGATATGGAATCCGTCAGGTCGGCCAAACACCATTACGATCCGGATGACCTGGATCTGGGAATGTCCCGCCAAGCCCATATGGCTTCGGCCCAAGCGTTTGACGCGGATTCAGGAGCGATCACGAGGGTGCGAATGTCGGCCACGTCCGAGCTGAAAGACTTCACCGGACGCGACGCGGACGTGGACCAGGCCGAGGATGGTTGAGAAAGACGAAGTCGGCATTTCTCAGAGACCGGACGTCGGACTATGAGAAATGCCTGATCTTCGGGGATTTGATGAAGGGCCCGGCGAAACACTGGATCCAACAACTCAGCCGAGAAACCCGAGGAAATTGGAGGGGATTGGCCGGTGCGTTCGAGGAGCAATACTGCGGAGCTGGAATGTCAGCGGCGCGACAATATTTCCACTCCAAGAAGCGACCGGATGAGACCCCCCTGGAGTATCTCCATCGTTTAAATGTCGCTGGCATGAGAGCGGATATTCCCGTTAAAGAAGACACCAACCGGTCAGAAGCTGCCCGCGAACACGTGGAACTTTTCATCAGCACGTTGGACGATCGGGAGCTGGCAAACCAGCTGGCGTTAATGCGGGTGAAGAATACGACGGAGCTGGAAGTGACGTTGCACACGTACCTAAGGACGAAGAAGCAAGGCCCCAAGGCAGCAGTTGGAACCGGCCGTTTCAAGTCCCGATTTAACGCGGAGCAAGGAGGCCGGCCACCATCTACCAGGACGGCCCGAGCCGTCCGCATGGTCGCCCGAGAGTCAGACGCGACCAGCTCGGAAGAGGAGTATCAGCGATCTGGGGACGAGTCTGAGGAGGAACAGTATCGGTACCTTTTCTCGGCAGAAGCCAGGCTGCCAGCCGATTCCGGTCAGTCGAAGAGTTTTCCGACTCGAGCTGACCAGGATTACCCTAAGCGCAAGTGCACCCACTGTGGGTCCATCAAGCATGACGACCGGAGCTGCTGGAAGCGGCTGACGTGCAAGAAGTGCGAGAGGAAGGGACACCCGGCGGAACACTGCCTGTTCACGCGCAAGGCTTGCGGGGAGGTGCATGAGGCGGGACTGTGCCCAATGGAAGAATTTTACAACCTGTTGAAGAAGTGGTACGTCCCGACCAAGCATGCTGGAATGTTGCCGCCCGGAGCGGAAAAGATGTTAAACTAGATCGCTCGCCAGGTTGGAATCTGGTTCGAGCCGAGCGGTCTAGTGTTAGTATCTATGCATATGTCGGTAAAGAAGATAATCAAGAAGCAAAGCAAAGGATAACCGACAATACATGTAAGTTTGACGATTACGTCACCCGGTCCCCGGCCGGTACGGCTGACCCCTTCCTGGTAAGCAGTATACGGACGGAAGAGTATTCCCGGTCTGAAGTGCGAATGGAATTGAACTTGTTACCTGGCGAGTCGCGAGGTTATTGGAAGTATCACTCGCCGGATAAATGGTTCAAGCAGGCCAAGGCGGATGGAAAAATCAATAACCAGAAAGCGACCATGTTGTTCGACTCTGGCGCAGAAGTGTCTATCGTAGACACCACCTTTGCTCGTAAGGTGGGGTGTGAGATAGACGAGACGAAGCGGCAGGAATGTATAGGCATCGGAGAAAGTTCGTACATGACCCAAGGAAGGACAAGAGTCAAGATTACGTTAGCTGGGTCGTTGGTATATTACTTTACCGCCTGGGTAGGCAAGCTGGCCGGGCAGGATGCAATTTTGGGCATGGATTTTATGGTCCCGGCCGGTATACGGCTGGACTTATCGCATGGAACATTGACGTTGCCGGACGAGGTACAGATCCAACTGGCCGGCCGGCGGCCCTTATACGGCGCCTACGTCCAGTTCCTCAAGCTAGGTCAGTTTGTAACGGTGCAAGTGGGAAAGGCGGTGGAAGTAATGTTACGGCCGCACGACCGACGGAGTAAGTTATGGCTGACAAGGGGCGAGTGCTGGGTACCATCTGTGGTTAAAGGGAGTGGACATCTCAACTTCATAAGCGTGACCAACATCTCTGAAAAACCCCTCACCTTGCATGAAGATGTGATCATTGGAATGTGGCTGGCCGAGGATAAAGTGCCCCGCCGGCCGGGCTATGTCACTGTTGGCTCAAGACGCTATATCGAGTGGCAAAACCTGGCGTTTCAGGCAACCACCGATCTTGTCAGCGAAGAGGAAGAATTAGAAGAGGACCAGACTCCGATGGTGGATAAACCCGAGTACCGGACCCCTTCTAAAATATTGACGCGGAGCCGGCCGTCGCCGGATCCGGCTGAATGCACTGACCGAAGCTACGCCCCGATCGCGGAACTGGTTTTGCCCACTCGGAGGGAGACGGACGAACGACAGGGTCGGGAGAAAGGACCAAGCAGGGTTGCATATACGGTCAGCCCCGATGACGGTTGTGACGACCGAAGTGAAGTCGGATCGGCCCAGCCGGCCGAGCAGAATCCCGAAGCAGCCGAAGCCGATCAAGTCTGCATTCATGAAGGGGGCGAACTATATGTTGAAGGCATGGAAGAACAGATGGCGGTGCTACCTGAGGTGACCCCCTGCCCCCCAGCAGTCACTATCGACGATCTACAAGTGGGAGACCCGGATGTGAACACCCCGGAGGAGATCAGCAGATTGAAGGATATTATATGGAAAAAACGACATCTGTTGATCGGACCAGGGAACGCACTTCCTCCGGCCGCCCATGGGGCGGTATGTGATATCGATGTGGGAGGCGCCAAGCCGGTAGCACAGAGATGCCGAAGAGTCGCCCCCCAATATAGGGAAAAGCTGTCAGAGCTTATCAAGGGTTTGCTGGCCACCAAGATAATTCAGCCGTCCACCTCGCCATGGGCTTCGCCCATCGTAATTATCATTAAGAAGAATGGGGTAGATATAAGGTTGTGCATCGATTACCGGCTGGTGAACCGGCTGACTAAGCTGATAATTTATCCGATGCCGCTGATAAACGACCTGCTGGAAGACCTGGATAAAGTTTTGTGGTATTGCTCACTGGACATGGCCAGTGGATTCTGGGTGGTCTCTATGACCGATCGTGCACGGGAAATCTCTGCATTCGTGACGCCTTTCGGGTTGTTCGAGTGGAACCGGATGCCGTTCGGTCTGAAGAATGCTCCGCAGATTTATCAACGGCTGATAGATAACGCGCTGTACGGACACTTCAAGATCAAAGCGGAGCAAGATCCGGCTCTGGTCGGGGATGTGTTCGCCGAAGGTGACCCGGACCCCGACCCAAACCTTCAGTTTTGGGGCGGCGGTCTTACATTGATGACATTCTCGTTACGGCAACTACCTGGGATTAATTGTGTGACAAAGTGGAGAAACTGATGATTACGTGTGAAAAGTGGAATCTTTCGATTAGTGTGGTTAAGAGTTTCTGGGGAAAGACTAAGGTGACCTATCTGGGTCATCAAGTGTCGATTGCCGGATTGGAGGCTAACCCGAAGGATTTGGAGTCCTTGAGTAATCTGCCTTTTCCGCGATCCCTAAAGGCTATGCAATCCTTTTTGGGCAGCCTGAATTATTACAGTCGGTTCATCGAGGATTTTGCAGTCTATGCGGCGGTCTTGTACGAGTTGCGGGAGGTGGATTACCATAAGCTGAGAGAGCAGGATAGGCAAGCGGAGACGCAGGCCGGGCCGGCAATTTCAGCCAATGAGGAAGCGCCCTTTTTGAGTATTTCAGCCAATGGGGAAGCGCCCTTTTCAGGAATTTCGGCCAATGAGGAAGCGCCCTTTTCGGGTAGTTCAGCCAATGGGGAAGCGCCCTTGTCTGCCCAGACAAGCGACCGGCCGCCGAACCCCGACGCAGCCGGCCCGGACGACCACATGACCCGAGCGATGGTGGCCTTCGGCATGCTAAAAGCGAAGATGGCGACCACACCGGTCCTGAAACATTTCGATGTTAACAAGACTCCGGTGGTCATCATCTACGCTAACAAGTGGGCCATCTCGGCCGCTCTCGTGCAAGATCATGACGGAGTGTACTGCCCCGTGACCTTCACCAGCCGGACCATGAAAGTTAATGAAGTTAATTACGGATTGGTGGATAAAGAAGTTCTGGCTCTATTACGGATCTTGGATGTGTGTTATACTATGCTGGTGTCTCGGACTATCAAAGTACTATCCAGACGGTCAACCCTATCATGGCTCCTGACGGCGAATAGGATTGATGGCCGGCTGGGGAGATGGGCGGCTCTGCTGTCTCAGTGGTCCCTCGAAGTGATTAAGTGTACTAAAGGGGAAGAGGAAATACTGGGCACATTGGCTGCCAGCATTACCCCCAGGGCAGAAGTGGAGGAAGCACTGATAGCGATCGCACCTCGGAAACAGCCTCGACAAACTATCGTATTACCGCCGCCAACAGTGGGACCCACGGAGGAACTAATGGTTTTGAGTTTCGATGGGTCGGCGAGTGTAAAGAAAGGGGTCGGAGCCTATAGCGCCATTTTGTGGAAGCTGCCCGAATGGAAGGCGATCGCGGCCGCCTCGGATTTCACGCCTGGCATCACGGTGAACGAAGCGGAGTATAGAGGACTGCTGCTTTCTCTGGATCTGTTGGCTGACCGGACACAGGGGCGGATCATCATATGCGGTGACTCCAACCTAGTGATCCGACAAATCACCGGAGAGATAGATTGCAAGGCGCCGCGGCTGAGACTGCTAAATGATCGGGTTATGTCCGCCTTGCGGAGGTGGCCGGAACACGAATTGCTGCACGTCAAACGAGACTGGAATAAGAGCGCGGATCACTTGGCCACGCTGGCCATGCGCGACAACGTGGGGGTAACGGTTTCCGATCCGGCTCTGTTATCAGACCTGACGGAGATCAACCGGTTGCCCGAGATCATCCATCCAGCCAACACGGACGAAACAATCCGGGTGAACGCCGTCACCCGATCGCAGAAGCGTCGTTCTTCAGCCGATGGCCCACTATCCCCAGAAACAATGACCGAGGGGATAGTTCAACAGTTGCGAGCAGAGCGGATTCTCCAAGCGCAGAACGAGGAAGCGTGGATAGTAGATCTCAAGGCGTACCTTAACGGAGAAGTGAATAAACTGACCGCCGAACAAGCTAAGGAATGTTTCAAGTTGGCCCCGGATTACGAAGTGGACGAAAACGGGCTACTGTTCTTCTATCGAGACGCCGACCAGCCGGAGATCGAGAGAGATAGATCAGCTCGGCTAGTCGTACCCGCTACTCTACAGCCGGATATTCTCCATCATTACCATGTGAGCTTGAAAGGGGGGCATCAAGGAATCGGCCGGACATATCACAAGGTCAAGACACATTTCCACTGGCGGGGGCTTTACCGTAGCGTTCAGGCCTACGTGGGGAGCTGTCCAGATTGCGAAACCGGGAAAGGCCGGCCGACCATCAGAGGACGGTCGCCTGGAAACATACAGGCCACTTATCCGTTTCAAGTCATCGCGATGGACCATATCCCGTCCTTACCCAAATCTCGAAATGGGTATACGGAGCTGCTGATCTGGACGGATTTGTTTACCGGGCTGGTTATAGCAAAGGCTAGTTCCACCCGTACCGCCCAACAGGTTGCGCAAAGTTACGAAGAATGTGTGTTCAGGCGTTTCGGGGCGAGCGAGGTCATCCGGCACGATAGGGAGCCCGGATTTATGGCAGACATATTCCGAGCTTTCAATAAGATCCTAGGACAGAAGCAGAGCGCCACTATGGCTTACCGCCCGCAGGCGAATGGAAAGGCTGAAAGGATGGTCCAGACCCTAACCAGAGCCCTCAAGATGTACGTGGTGGAGGCAGACCAATGCGACTGGGAAGAATATGCCGAGAGACTGGTCTTTGCTCTCAACTCGTCGTACGACCGGGTAAGGGGCGACACCCCTTTTTATCTGGCTTACGGATGGGATCCCCGATCCACTTTGGAAGCCGCCATACCAATAGGGTGTACCAGAAGCCGGGACAGAGACGCTCGCCGCTGGAGGATGGGAGTGCAACGCCACTACTCACTGGCGAGGGAACAAGTAAACGAACGTCTCCGACAAGCAATCAAGGATCGCGCCGACCAAAACAACGACCGCGCCGGGGAACACGGCATTGAGCCCGGCGCCCGGGTGTGGCTGTATCTGGATCGGGTCAAGGAAGGCTATGCGCGGAAGCTGGCGCATATGTGGCATGGCCCCTTCCGAGTGGCAGAACTGGTCGGGGATCATGCAGTTAAGCTAGTCACGGCCGGTACGGAATACAGCGTTTTCCCGATAGTACATGTCTCCAAGTTGAAGTTGGCGAAGCACTTCCCGGACCGCCCGAATATACGCCTTGCGGGGGAAAACGACCGGTTAGATTTCGATGAAGCTCTGCTGCCGGAAGACAGTTGGGACAAGCCGTTAGACCCGGACGAGTACGAGGTAGAAGAAATTCTGGACGTCCGGAACGGACGGAAAACCCGGTTTGGGCGGATTCACAGGGAGTTTCTCGTGCAGTGGAAAAATTGCGAGGAGCAGTCGTGGGTGGACGAGCTAGACCTAAATTGCGGAGCTCTAATGAGAGAGTTCGACCGCCGGCGGACTAGCCGGAATCGCTTCGGAGTTATGCAGACCCACGAAGAAGGTGGGACAGAGAACTAGTCCGCCCGGCCCCAGGGCAACAGGCACGGCCGGACCAGATAACACCACTCAGCCGAGTAATCGGTGGATGGAGCTAGTCGGGTCCGATCGGTCTTTTTTTCGGAGTTATCTTCGAATCAGTATGGTGCCGGATGGAAGGGTTTTCCGGAGTTGTCTTCGATTCATTATGGTGCCGGATGGAATGGTTTTCCGGAGTTTTCTTCGATTCAGTATGGTGCCGGATGGAATGGTTTTCCGGAGTTGTCTTCGATTCAGTATGGTGCCGGATGGAGTGGTTTTCCGGAGTTGTCTTCGATTCAGTATGGTGCCGGATGGGAGAAGTCAGACGAAGAAGATGAGCAAGCGGTTTCTTACGTAAAAAATGGAAAGAAAAGTGTATTATCGAGGCTAACAGCCAGTAACAAATAAAAAAGACGATGTATGCAAGGCTAGCCTCGTGGGACACCCTTGACGAAGCTCAGCGAAACTTGTTCCGGAGTCGGGGTACGCGGAGGCCAGGGTGACGATCGGGATCCTGCCGAAACTGGTTACGCCATGGATCCTGTTGGTCGAGCGCATCGAGAGAAGCTTGGAGAGTGGGAGCCTGACACTTGCCCAAACCTGGATACCAAGTCCCGCCTTCGGCCGAGATCCCGCTCTTCTCCACGCGGCGGTTGGCCAGATGTAGCATGATCGGGTGGAGAAAAATATCCAAGTCGCAGTGGCCGCGTTGGATTCCATCGACCACGAAGTTGCAGACCTTAGCCCAGCCTTCAGTCGCGCGTTTGCGACGGTTCTTGCGATCGATCCAGTACTTGGCTAGCTCGGGAGATTCGCGCCCGGCGGCAACAGAAATGCAAAGGTGATGAGTTGACTCCCAGATGGATTGTCCATACCGGGAGAGGTACTCCTTGCAGACTTCCCGCAATTCCGCGAACCAGCCAGCACGAGGCAGGCCGATGTCCGGCATCTCTGTCGCCAGTATGGCCCAAGGTTCCTGTGACAGAATTGCGCTCAGCGGCCCAATCGCCACAAGCTTGGCATTCCAGTCCTCGGCCTTGGGCACGGCGAGGGCCGGTGGGAATATCCACAGCGGCGGACGAGTCAACGACTTGGTGACCAAGGCGCCAGTGAGGTCTTGGATACGCAGACCTTCCAACTGCACCTTTGACCAAGGGACCGCCGCGGCCAGTTTGAGGGCCGTCATGACCTTCCGGCGGGGAATCCACAACGGAGGAGACTCCTCCGAGGATTCCTTGGACTCGTTCTCGTCGAAGGCGAAGGGGTCTGGGGAAGGTAATTCCTCGAGGTCCTCAGTGGTAGCCTCGTCAAAATCCAACCCCGATAGGCCAGACGCTTCTCCTCCATCAGGAGAGGCGGTGGATGGGCCTTGGGGGTCATGAGGGGAAACGCCAAGGAGAGACGGAGTAGTCGGAGCCTCCGACGAAGATCTGGCAGCGCGAGAACGACGGGGGGACTTTCCTGAAGCCGGCGGAGCCGACATCGAAGTGGGCCTAGGACCCAGCCCGCTCTCCCCATGGACTAGAGCCGCGCTCACCGGCGCGGCGGACCGTTTGGGCCGTTTGGCTGCCACGGGGCCTTGAAGCGACGCAACCCGACTGGATCGGCGCTTGCCTTGGTGCCCAGGCGGATCTTCAGTGAACAGGGAGAAGCCGCCTGCTGGTTGACTGGCGCTGGCGGCGGGTTAGGGTCCTGGGAAGTATTCCAAATCCGTAAGCGAGAAACTTTTCCCGTATCACCAGTCGCTGGACCGGGGGCGGGAGTTCCCGCGTCAGATGTCTGAACGGCCGCGGCGGAATTAGCAGCTGACGGAAGAAGGGGCGTGGCGGAAGCGGCCTGACCAGGGTCCCGCGGACAGGCCAATTCAAGGAGGTGCCTGATAGCCTCCCGGATGGGAGCAGGACCCTTCATGAGACCTCTTACCCGGGATGCCGAAGCTGCTAGACGAGCCCGATCTTCCTGGAGAGAAGAAAAGCAATCCGCACGCTCTTCCGCAAGCCGAGTGAACGCCTCCCGGGCGTCACACACTCCCGATTGGGTTTCAGCGTATGCGGCCTCAAGCTCCCGGACCCGGCGCTTAAGGTCGGCCGATGCATCGGCCGATTGGTATAGCGCCTTCTGGTACTTGGTTAGCTTCTTAGCAAGACGGATCCGGCGAACATCCAACTTGCCCAGTTCCTGCTGCGCACCTTCCAACCGTTGGGAGAGCTTGATATAGCCGTCGTAGCGCGTCGTCAACTCACGCGCAGTCTGGAAAGACTCGATCATCAAGACACGGAGGTTCATGACGTTTTGGTCTAAGAGCATACACGGAGTGAATGAGTGGGAGGCGAACCAGAACAAGCGGAAGGTACTTACTTTGGATTTTCAAGGCAGCCATGACTTTCTGGTTTTGGACACGCTGTGAGTCCGACTGCTTTCGGAGGCGATCTCTCGCTTGGAGAAGGTCGGCGTTCTCGTTTTCCAGCTGGCCAATCCGGTCGCGAGACTGAAAAGTCGCTAGGTCTTCCCGGACCCGAGATTCGTCTGCTTGCTGGCTAGCCAGCCGGGTGGTCGCAGCTAAATCGGTGTTCGCTTGCTCTAGACTGGCCACGCGAGCGGACAACGCAGCGACTTGAGCTTGCAGAGCGGCCAGGTCAGGTTGCCCGGGGCGATGCTCTGGGCCGGCCTGATGAGCATCCGGTCCTACGGCCGATAGCTGGGTATTGACTGGGGAGTGGCCCGGCACAGGAGCAATGGGGGCGTTGTTACGATCAGACATAGAAGCGTGGAAAATCGAAGTGTGGGAAATGTGATGAGCGCGTGCCTCAACCGTTGTGCGGCTGCGACAAGGCTCAGGGGCGGCTGTGGTGAAGTGCTCCAGAAGTTAACGGACTAATGATGATGGATGCTCGCACCGGATTGGCCGAAATATTACCCTAAGCCGGATGCCCAGACCGGCCAGGAATAAGATGTAATTTGGGACTGCCCGGCACCCTGGTAGGCGGTCGGGCGGTGCCTGGCTGGAAACCAAGTCGGCGGGCGAGGATAGTCGGATAAACGAGCTGAGCAGACGGAAGGACTATGGAGGTTGGACGGCCGAGGCGCGGATGGCGGACGGCCAAGATGGCGGACTGTTCGTAAGGATGGAGTGGAAGGAGCCCGGAAGAAGAGGATTGCTCTAGTGGAAAGAGTATGCACCGGGATCGTAGGAAGGGCTGACAAGGGACTGCTAGCGTCAGCGGCCGAGGGGCGCGGATGGGTGGCTATCCGGCCGAGCCGGCCGGGTACAATGTACCATTCGGACTGGTACCATATCGGTTCAGTGTACCGGCCGGGTTGGTACCATTTGGAGTTGGTGTACCGGCCGGACCGGTACACAAAGTCGGAGTTAGCCGGGTTGCGTGGGTAAGGTACATGACTGGTCAGCCGTGTTATTTGAGGTAGGTTACACAAAGGGAGTATTGGACATAGGATAAATCAGTATACGTTTCGCTTTCTTAGACACAAGCCGCTTTTATTGGTTCACGGCAGAGGGCTAACAAGGTCCCCTCTTGCTGTTATTGGTTTGCCCGGGAAAGGTTAAGTTAACCCACCGGAAGTCCCCTGACCGGGAGTCGCGGCGACTTCGTATACTCACCTCAAGTCGCCCGTGTTTTGAACACGGTATCAAGTATTGGGAAGTGGTGACATTTGGCCTTCTGTGGATACACATTTGGATTTGCCCTTCATTGTTATTGGTTTAGCTGGCCGATTGATTATTCTCGGTCCAGCCGGTACTATACAAACTTCAAGTGTCCTATTGGTTTAGCTGGCCGATCGACTATTCTCGGCCCAGCCGGCACTATACAAAATTCAAGTATATTACCCAACGAGCTCCCCGGTGACGATTTCCGCCCAGGAGCTACCCCTAGTCCTACACTTCATCTCCCTATTGGACGGATCTACATTTTTCGCCCTAGGGTCCATCAAGAGAGCTAACCACCCAGTACTGACGGGTACACAAGGTGAGCTTTTAACATGCAACATTCGAGCAGTCGCGATCAAGCGGATGGAACCGACCGATCCAGCCGGCCTCAAGCCGGATCGGATCATGACTCGGATGGACGGAGTACCCCCTCCGGTAGTCAGTCGTCTGGGACCCCCGTGGGTGTTCGCGTCTCAGGAAGATTTTCTGAGAGCGACTACACCACAGTAACATGAAGCGCACAGATATAGCTGATGTGGACGTAACACGAAGAGTGCCCATTGACAAAAAACACCAACCAAAAATAAAAAGTCACGTTTAAAAAGGCTTTATTTTTTGCAAATGTCATCCTAGGTTATGTCGAAAGTAAACCACTGAATTAGCGCCACACTCCAGTACCACGTAAAGTAAGCGAGCCGGCCAGTGCACGAGAACTCCACAAAGGTACGTGAAATAATTAAAGCGAAGAAAATGCCACTTTATCCAAAACGAGAAATAGAAACGTAACAGGAAACAGTTGTAATATAACAATTCCCTTGCTCCAACTTCCAGTGTGCGTAATGTCAATGCGGGACCGAAAAAACACTCGAGTCCGCAAGAGGGGTCACGTAAGAGCGTCTTAAGTATGGCTAAAAGTAAAAAGTGATTTATTTATGTAAAAGTTAAAAATCTACACTAAATAGACTTAACCTGATTTTCATGTGACTATGCCCTTCGTCGGTCTTGTATACTTTAAATTCAGTATAGTGGTTCTCAACCACGTACATCCTTATGCAACCAATTTCAACACTCCTTCCAAGTCTGTCGGTAGGCTTAGCACTTCGAAAATTAAATGTAAAAATATATCGTCCACCGTTTCATCCATACCGTGAACCTATCCATCCATAACTCCAGTTATTTCAATATAGCTCCAGTTATTCCAAACCAATTTGCTTACGCAGGTCATCCATCCGGGGTGCATCAAAACTTTTCGTGAGTAAATCCGCTACCATGTCCTTCGTCCCAACATGTTCCGGGTGTACACTTCCTTTCTTCACATAGTCTTTCAGGAATTTCAACTTGACGTCCACATGCTTGGTGCTTGCGGCGCTGGCTTCACTCTCCAGCTGCTTGATCGCCGCCTGGTTATCAATCTTGAGTACTATCGGCGTCTTCGCCTGCACCCCAATTTCTTCGAGCAATTCTCGGACACCTAACACCTCTTTTCCACACATCGCTGCCGCTACAAATTCGGCTTCGGCGGTCGAAAGTGCCACCGTCCCTTGCTTCTTACACGTCCATCCCGCAATGATTCCATTCACAAACGTAACACTGGCACTGACGCTTTTTCGGTCGTCCTTATCTGCCGCGAAATCTGCGTCACTGTATCCCACAATTCGCAATGGTACACTTCCACAATTATCATGCGTCAACTTCAATTTCAGTCCTT